>VXAK01007223.1:0-34393 GCA_013399435.1 Arenaria interpres | reverse complement strand
CAAAAATCAACACAGAAACAAACCCCAAACTACAACTAAAGATACTTGATTCTGACTCCTGGCTTAGCAATAGAGATCTTTTGAATCTTTCCACATAGCCATGCTACACACACTGTTTCTAAAAAAGAGTTGAGAATTTGACCTAGAAAGGGGCAAATATGCAGAAGATACATCAGATTTCTTGCTGTTGAAGCTCCTCCTTCTCNTATGCAGAAGATACATCAGATTTCTTGCTGTTGAAGCTCCTCCTTCTCCACCTCTCCAGCCAGATAGGTGTACGTTTATTTGTATACACACATACATGTGCATGCACTTCCACTTAACCTCCCAGTCCCCGAGTTTGTTTCTGTGATCTTCAGCAATAAGAGGGAAAACTGTCACTTTATAGGGGAAAGTTGCATTAGTTCTTACAAAGTGGACTATCATTTTAATATGACCGTGAGAAGCTATTTAGATGAGGAATGGGTATAAATATCTCAAATAAGACATTACACAAGGAATTATTAAATAATCTGGGTCACATGAACATGAGTCATGTTGGGATAAAATCCTGAATTATTTTTAAAATATATTTGCACCTAAAAGTACAAATTATCTACCAGACCCAGACATAAAAAGATAAATTAAATAATGTAAGATTACTCTACAAAAAAAACCAACAAACAACTCAGTTGATCAATCAGTGTTATACTTCAGTTAAAATAAACAGCTTTGCAGATGCATAACCTATCAGTGTTTTGCTCAAAGAAAAAGGACCTAATTAATGAAAATTAATTAACAGTGTTACTATTCTCAACAGCATCTAATAAGACCAAGTTTTACATGAACTTTTGTTGCCACCATCCCAAATTCTAATCCTGCAATTCATTGACTTCGGTCACTGTTTTGAACTCGCTTTTAAAGCGACTAAGCAAATATAAATTTATCAGTTGGATTCACACGGAACTGTATGGAATTGGGACTGAGCAATACTTCAGTGGTCACAGTTTAAAAACTATGTGTTTAAAATTCTTTTGTAATTGACAATGTTCCCCCCAAAAAGATGGCAGAAGGCACCAAAATTGCCTGTATTTGCAGGTTATTAAATTTCTTCTCATAGATACTGTGGGCTTGATAGAAAAAAGCCCAGCAGTATAAGTACATGGCAACAACATGGCATCCTCAATAGCAACTAGTGCTTAGAAAGAAAAGTCATCCTATGGAAAGATAACTTTAAGGAAAAATTTTATGACATATATGTGTGTGTGTATAGATATCTTCCAAATCCTTCACTTGCATATAAATGCTTCAGCCAGAAGCTTTGCCCTAGCACAGTTAAATAGTTTACATTAGTTGGAGCCTTTCAAGACTGAAAATATGTGCGAGTCCATTCTGAGGTAACATTTTACCATAATCCAAGATTAGGATTTGCAACAATCTTGAACACCCCAGAAATGTGTCAAGTCTCCACATTCTTACTTCACAGCCATGTTCATTATCCTTATCCTACAGTAGTTACTTTTGTGATCTCTGGACTGTAGACCTAACCCATAGAAAGAAAAATAATTATCAATACAGTAGAGAAAAACTAAGTCACCCAAATCCATCCCCCCCGGTGTAGTCGCATTTATAGGCTTTCCCAAAAGAAAAAAGAAATTGTTGTTAAAACAACATAAGCACTGGAGAAGAGCTGCTAATCTCACAAGAAATATCGCTGTTACTTTCGGTGTGTTTCCCCAGTATCCCATGTTCCTGGAGATGTCAGAAAAACACAGATTCATTCAAATGTTGTCATGAAAAAACTGCATCTCAAAATGCAGTTTTGAAAGAAAGGAAGCTCAAGTTTACAATGTCACACAACACGACACAAGCACGTTTCCTCCACATACGAGGTGTATCTACCAAAAATACAGATATATTGCAATAGCAGGTGGTTTGCCTTCAAGAAAGTTTAACAGACATGTTCCAGTGCCAAAAAACCATTTTCTTACTACTGGGTATAACTTGTTTATATTTGACATTCTGAGGAAATAATAAATGGTATTCCATTTTAAAATCTGTGTTATTCAGGACATTTCTATGTATGTAGCACAACACAGAGAAAATTACATATTGTTTAAAAATACTGAAGAACACAATAATAATAATAATAATAATACACTAACTGAAGTATACGTCAAACCGCTCATAGTTCTTGGCTGGTCTTTTGTTTCTGCAAAAAAGGTCTAAACAAAAGAGAAAAAGCAGGCTTAATGGTATTTGGAAGAAGACGACATTGAAGTATTAAGCAATATGTAAAATGCATTTTTAGTACAGCATAGTCTATTTTATCTTCTCAAAATGGGCCCTGACAAAGGGCTACTTTGCAGTGTAGCTGCATACCTGCTTTTTCCAGACTAAATGTTTTGGCTTACACTAACCACAGGCTTAGACTGAATGACACCAAATTATTTCAATCAGTTGCAGTCTTATCCTAACCATCGAAGTTATCTAGTATTTTGCCTTTCCCAAGCAGGTGTATTTATCATCTTCTGCACCTGCCATTCTGTATCTACCATTTTTTTCATTTTTCTATTCCTCCACAGGAGAGGAACTGATAAACCTCTTTCCTCTTATTTCCTTGTCCTTTCTGATCAGTTCTTACATTCCTTTCCATCTCAGTTTCTCACTTACTCCTTATCTGTCTATATCCCTCTATATATGAAGGTATAGGAACCACACTCAGCCACAATAGTACCACTTGCTAATACACTTTTCTTTAGAAATTTTTCCTGCTGTGAAATCAGCTTAGTCTTAAGCACTTTGGGATTCAGAACCAAATCTCTAGTAAACAACCTCACAAAATTCTTCAATCAACTAGCCTATTGCACACCAAAACTATTTAGGAAAATAACTTTTTAATTATTTTTTATAAACCTTCACCTAGTGTAACAAAGAGACAAAGATGTCCTTCAAATCCTGTACTATTGGCTGTTGGAAACGAGTAATGAGCAGCAGGAGCAAAGATGGGTGAGAATACAGTGTTATGAAGAAACAAAACAAATTAAACTATATAGCAGCGTAACATTGGATCTGTGGCCACCCTAACGAGGAACACCACAAACACACACCTCATGAAACAGAGTGCGAGAATCCTATTTGCACAAGAAGAGTACAGAGTTGGAGATTAACACACTCTTTAGCTGAAACGTTTATCTGCAGAACTTCAGATTTATGCAGAGATTAAATCCATTACTTAAGAAAACTCAACCACTGCTTCTCCACAGGATGCCTGTTATTAACATGTATGTGGTGGGTCTCTGCTGTGGAAATAGCTGATTACAATAGCCAAAGAAGTCAACACCAACATACTACCAAGAGGAGCTAAACACCACTATCTATCTAACACTAGCCAATGCGCGTGGAGATTAAAAGCTAACTTCTATCCTTCCAGCTTTGTTTAATTAAAAAGATCCCTCGGGATCTTTAAAGGGAAAATGTTTTCTAGAAATGTTTTCCGTGTCTCTGTTTCCCACACAATATCCTAGCAAGGACTCCTCAAGTCAGAGCCATGTTCTGAGAAAACGTCCAAAATAGTGTAAGTGGGATCACTCAGTCAAGGGGTCAAGGAAGAGATTCCCTATGACTTCAGCAGGCACCGAGTTCTCTGTACCCACAATCACTGGACACAGCTGACAGACTGATCACGGTATTCTCTTCTTCATTTCTTTGTTGTTTTTCTTTACTTGCCTGAGGTTATTTACAGCTTTTAAAAAAATTTGGTCTTTCTGACATACAACTAAGAAAGCAAAGACACACAGCCCAGTGAAGTGAAATACAGTTTTCCAGGCCAACTAAGAACACGATCCTGTGTTACCACATCTTCCAAAGAGAGAATGAACTCCAGTTTCACATGCACGTGTGAGCTACCAGGTGAACTACAGCCTAAAATCAAGAGGGAGATAAGTTTCAAAAGTCCGAAGTTTGTCATTAATACAGTTGCCAAGTATAGACAATTCAGAGCATTTTATCATTAGCAGGAGATACAGTACAGGCACCGTTGCAGTGGGTGAGACTGAAAGTCAAATCATTAATTTTTTTAAAAGAAAACAAAAATACTGCAACAGGCCTGAAATTACACTGAAACACAAGGTTTCTCTCTAAAATGACAGCAAAAATAAAAGGCACCAAACCAAGACAGTCCTTCCATGTTTTATTCTGCAGAGGTGACAAGGCTGCTGTTTGTTCACTGTGAGTTGCTGAGACGGCAAGGTTAAGGCAGGTGTCCTTGACACTGCTTCTGGCCTTTGTCATTTAAACCCTTCAGGGAAGGGCTGCTTAGGAGGTAGAGTGGGGTACAATAGTACCAGCTCAAAAAAGATAAATACCCATTATTGTAACTGTCACGTTTTGCAGATTTATGTCACAGGCATTAATTATGAGCTCTATATCTTTCAGGGCACCTCATTAAGCCTAAGACTTAACGTAGTCCATCGTGATGATAATCTGATGACAGAGCGGGTGTTGTGAAGTCATTAGGATGATTTTGACGTTATAAAGACATCCTTAGACAGAATGTGTGTAGAATGCAGCCACAGCCACTAAACAGAGCAAAAGAACTAATATTTGCAGCAGTTTGCAAGAGAATTGGCTTTATGAATACGTGGCACAGACCAGCACCTCTTTTTTGCTTGCCATGGCTCATGAGACTACATGCGTCAGACCAGACGCAGGATTTGGCTAGGTAAGTGGTGAAACTGTTGCTTTGTGGATAGAGCAATCTTACACAAGCAGAGCAGCAGATGAGAAAAAAAAAAAAAATCCTACCCTTGTATTTCCTGGGAAAAAGTTATCTCTACATTTTCCACATCAAATCAGTATCGGATCTAAATCCCAAGTAATGGAGTAATGCAACAACAGCACTTTACTGAAAACCGAGATTAATGCAGACACAAAAATTTAAAACCTAGTTCAAAATATTCTTAACAAACCTTTCACTATTTTGCTGGCTTTTGTGGTTTTGCTTTTTTTTTTCCTGTTCTCCCTTTTAAAAAAAAAAAGGCAAAGCAGTAAGGCTTCTCATTGGGAAAAGCGTTTATGGGATTCAACGTTTGCAGTCCAGTGGGAAGTTCTGAATAGAGTAACGTTAAGCTGATAAATGTGTGACTAATTCGTGGATTATTTAAATAGCATGCACAATATTACACGGACACTGGTCAGATTTCTAGTGCTAAAGATTTGTCCATGTTCTTTCAGTAAATTCTTGCTTTTACAGGGATAGAGATTAATATTTTGTAACCAATCTGGAATGGAATGGTTTACAATGTTTAATTTCAAAAGCATTGCTAGATTTGTGTGTGTTTACGTATTTACATAAATTTATATTTATGTGACTCAAAATTTATAGTATATTACACATCACCTGTCATTTAACTGCATTTGTTATTTCTGAAAACTTTGCTTGGTTCCAGCCACGTTCAAAGGTTTTTCTTCAAAGCCATCAGCTAAACCCCAAGTTTTGCCGTTACAGATTTTTCCATAAAAATATTTTATATACATACATATATCAGCTTTAATTTATTTTTTTTTATATATACACACACATACTACTCTCAAAGAAAAAATAATCCAGGCCTCTTTTATTATCTTTATGTCCAAAACCAAAATATTGGTTCCTAAAAGTAAACTAAAAATTATTTTTTTTTCAAGATAGTTAAGCTTCAGAACATCTCTTGTTTTATTTTCTGCTGGGTGTCAGCTTCAAAACCTCCACCACAGTCAGGCAACTGCAACAGCGCATCTTAAAGTACCTGCAGTCAAGACAAGACACTGTACATAAAAGCAAAGTAGCGAGGTCTGCTAATGTTACCAGTTTCATGGACTTTCAGTATCTGCAGACTGCTATCCTTACTTTTTAAGTCATCCAAGATATTTTCCATTGCAAGACCACTCCACCAGCACAGTTTCTTAATTTCTCATTTTCTTCAACGTTTATGAAGAGTTTCCAGAACACATGCAATAGCTTCTTCCACAATGCATCAATTTTTAAAAATATAACTTTCACTGACAGCAGAAATGTAGGAATGCAAAAATAGATTTTTAACCCAAACTCATGTGCCACAGAATATATATGTTTTAATTTAAACATGTGATTAATTAATGTAACAGCTTAAAGTGAATGTGTGGGACAGAAATTTCTATCTCCAAAAGTTTCAAATTTTACTTTTAAGCCAGGAAAGCTGGTACGGCTGGAAATGGAACTCCATCAGCCACTGGTTACGTGATCCTGGGGACCGTTCAACAAGCTTTACCCAAAGACATAATATGTAAAGTAAACTATCACCATTATTAAAGGGTAAACAGCAAAGATTGATGAAGCAATTTGCCAGATACCTTAGAAACATACCCCTCATGGGAAAATTTTTGCTGCTAACTGATCTTATATCCCATGCGTACCCCAGAATGTTTTACAAGCTACGTGTAATTTATTGCTCTCTTGCATACATGTTATCTGAGGGTTTCTAAGCAAGATCAGCCCTTAAATGTGAAAAACAGCATTATTCAGGCAGTCTCCTCATATTGCTTGAACAACCACTTTTATAGCCTGACAGGACCACCTGTGTGAGCTTAACTTTTAGTAATAAAACTAACATTAAAAAAAATACAGGGAAAGAAAGATAGGAAAAATGTGGGAGGGGAGGAGGAGAAGGGGGAACAACAGACACAGGAGGGAGGAAGAGAGCCCTATGATTAATTTCTTAGATGTGAAACATTTTCGATGCAAAACATTGTCCAATTTGTGATCAGGTTTAATTATTCAATGGCTTCTCACCAGCAAAAGATAGGGTTTCAGGCCTCTGGTCATATTATAAAGCCTACTGACTTAGAAGCACTAAACATAGCAGTTCAGTGTATTCACCTTCCTGCAGGGAAAAAGAAACTCATCTCATATATAACAGCAGACCTTTCAAGATCTGCAGGCATCTGAACTGTTTCTTCACTTACTGCCTAAACTTGTAGGGTAGACACGATCTTACAAAGCACAGCACACATGAAGTGTCTTCTAGATACTCAGATGTAGAACAAGATCACAATTTACCATTTTAACAATTAAATGTTAAGACTGATCCTATAAGCTCTTAGCCAGACATTTCACTGGGATCCGACTCCATAGGCTGTGAATGATCCCTCTGATCTGGATAAAGTTGTACGCAAAAGATCAGAGGCTGGTTCTGCCTAAATATGCATGCCCAACAGGGTCTCATTCCTGTTTTATTATAGAGAAGAACAAAGGTTGTATGGAGCAGTGCTTCACTGCTTCACATGCAGGGGACAACTTTCACCCTTCTCTCATGTCAACACAATATTTTAGCACCGACAGCATGTCTTTGATGATAAACTAAAAGGCTTTCCAATTTTACATATCTCTCTTTTTATCTCTCTGGTTTAACATCTCCTCAATTTAAAGCAAGAAAACTCTCCTTTTATGGTATCATACAATGGGTCTATGTAATAGATGGCTTCCATGAGAACTTGGCTATAATGGCCTTCAACAAGTTGCTTACATGAAAATCCAATTTTCCATATACTTGTCATGTAATTAGAATTTTGTGGTCACTGAAGATCTACATGTTTATCCACGCTCCAGTTCTTAATAGGACCATCATACTAACAGTACACTTTTCTGCTTACAAAAAAGACCAAACAAGACAACAATATTGGTACAGGCTTGTATGTGGAAAAAAAGAGGAAAAAAACCCATGTAGAAGTATCTTAGAAATCAGCAATACTCACATCAATACGAACTGGGCAACTTGAGAGCAACAACTAGAAATTGGAGTTACACATCACCTTTACTAGAGTTTGCAATTCTCTTATTTCTATATACGCTGAGTTTTCAAAATTTCTGGCAACTGATTTCAGCTTGAAATTGGGATAACACTATGATAGCCAACCTCAGCCCTGAGGTCAACTGAAGTGTGTGTGTTTCTAACTCCACATTGATTACAAAACCAAAATCTCAAAAGCCTGATCAGAACTGTCTCAGTTTACATTCTTTTCACTTAGGTAAGGCCAAAAATGCTTTTTTGCAGAATGAAAACAGATCACCAGAAAAGCCATCAAATCACAGCTTCCAGAACATCCTTGTTACAGGTCTGTCCTCCAGCTGGTACACACACTGAAGCTGTTAAAATATCATGTTCTTTATCCACACTTAAATTCGTGAGTTAATAAGAGTCACACATTATATTATATTACAATATGTTCATACAACAACAAACAAGACCACATTTGCTGCTTTGTCTCCACTAGATGTCTAAACAAGGAGGGGGTTTCATTATTTTACATTTTAGTACCTCTTTAAAAGGTATCATATGCATCCTAATATTAAGTATGGAATTATTAATTCATACTCACATAGTAGTATCCAAACTGTTATAAGTACATTTACTGTACTTCATAAATTTATTTTGCTTGCGTGTTTCTAGAAACCAAAGCTTTATCAAACTCTCTTGCAAATTTGCTAAATTCTTGAGTCAAATGCTGAGTCCCTTAAGGTAGTAAAAAACTATAAGCATTAAGTAGTGCTTATATTTATTACCTCTTGCACAGGCAAAAATTCTATAAGCTTTGTACTTTAGGTTTGTTCTTAATAAAGCACAAAGGATCAGCTGTAAAATCAGCTTCTGAAAATCTCCCAGTCAATGGGCCTCAGGTTACAGTTCACTGTAGGTTTTATTCAAATAGGAGAGAAGAAAGGGTGCTGGGGGGAAGAGAAATAATGGTGAAATGAGGAATTCAAGAAGATTAATTGAATTACCATCTTTGACTACAGTATAGCTATTTTGTTAAATTTGAATTTATCAGGTGGAATAGGATGATCAAAAACATAGCCCCATCAACTACCTAGCTATTGGTACTGAAATATGAATTATCAAAGTCTAAAATTTTAAATACAATAAACTTTACTGTATTTTTGTAAGCTCCTTGAAAAACAAGATCTTAAAGCCACATTCCATAGATACACACTTTTTCGTTCCTCAATATGAACTACTCTTTCAATAAGTTAGCATTCACTTACAGAGCAATATAAACGTGTAGATTTTCATTTTACCCAAAATAATGCCAGACAGCGTGTGTGTTTTGCATGGTTTACATATGGGTTTTTTTGTTGGTTTTGTTTGTTTGTTGCTTTTTTCTTTTAAAGAGATATTTATCAATTTTTAGAAGAACCTTACAAAAAAATCAGAATTTCACAGAATGAAAATATAAAAGGAAAGTTAAAAAAAAAAAAATCCCATCGCCAATGCTATACCTAAATACTGGGTGCATGATTTCCAAGGGAATCTGGAAACCTGTATTAGGATCCTGGAAATAAAAATGGGATTTAAACAACAAAAAAGAAACAAAACCTCACCAGTTCAAATCAGTGTGTGTACCATGGAAAGACTTAAAGCAGACTTGAGAAAATAAAACAAGGAAGATATGGTTTTTTGGTGGGTTTTTTTTTTGTTCGTTTGGGGTTGGTTTTTTTTTTGAAAGAAGTCCCTCCTATTTCAAAGTCCTCAGTGCCCCACTCCAAGCTAAGCCACTCAGATCCCTAACTCAGTCCCCTTTTGAAGGTCCTAAGGTGCCCATTTCTTTTAAAAACAAACAGGAAGGAAAAGAAATTGGCAATTCTGCTACTCCACTTCTTAAGTACCTTGTATCTTAACAAATACCAGGACTGTTTAAGCCTTGGTTCAATTCCACTCAGAGTTGTGTTCAGATTCATCTCCTGGAGGGATCCTTAAATGCCACGGGACTGCTGTTCTCTGGGAGTGTCAGACACAAGGTTTGAAATCCCTCAGAAAAAGGAGAAATCCTGTGCCTCACTCATCATGAGCTAAGCTTTTGGAAAGAGCAGCCGATTTCTTTACTGCAAGCAACAGGCACTGCCACTGTATTTTGTGGGGAATGTATTTATGTAAATGTGCCTGAAGTACAAGTCTGATTCCCAATTAAAGCCCAGCTCTGAAGTTTGGCAGAACGTCATCTGCATTTGGAGACAGCTCACGTGATGACAGAGCAACATCTCACCTTGCCAGGGGCAGAGTATTTCTGGATATACACATGAGCAGATCTTTTTAGGTAGTCAGGAACTGCTAACAGGAAGAGCATCAAGAGATGTTGGCTATTTCCATGGTTAGATTATATCTCAGCAAGCAAACATAGGACTGTAATTTTATAATGGTGAAGGTGGTAGTCACAAATGACCATAAGTACCTAGCCCAGAATCACAGAAGAAAAACCCTGGGAAACCTAGAGAGTGAACAGACTGCCAAACCAAGGTCAAATGCCTTAAATACAACAAACCGTCACCTTTCCTTCATGCTCATTCTGTGCACTGTATAGACTTGAACAAAGACAGACAAAGAAAATGCCTCCATCAATTACTTCAACTTTAATTTATGTCTGTTCAAAAATATTAATGTTTCATTACAATTTTAATAAATTGATAACCTTAGCCCTGAAGTTGAAAAGTAACTGAGAATACTATTACAAATATAAAACTGGCAATAAAATCTGTTAGTTGAGTTTAACTTACTAATACCCAAACTCAGTGTCACGTTCCCTACCTCATCAGTTTAACAATAGTACTTCAATTTTCCTGTCCAAAAGCTTCAAAATCCTATTTAATACAATTTTTCTGTATCCTATTAAAAAATGAAACACATGAAAAAAAGGCCACCCACACCTCAAAACCCAAACCCAATCGCTATCTGCCGGGAATGCAGGAAAGGTTGACTCTAAACAAAGACAAACCGAACTAGACAAAACTGAAAGGAATTGCAAAAGCAAAGGATGCAACAGCTCCACAGTTCTGACCTTTAGAAGTACTCAGCTTTTCAGCAAACATTAATTCTTTTGTTTTGGAGGTGAAATGGCAAATATTTCCTGTTATTAAGGAAGGTTTTGGATTACCTTCTCCACACTCAAATGCAAGACTTCTGATAACTAAGCACAATGACAATAAAAAGACTGTTAAGATTATCCTGAAGCTGTACTAAAAAGCAGATCACGTTGCTGTTGGAAAGAACAATAAAATCACACACATGGTCATCACAAAAATTGCATTAAGCTTTTTTGATGGTGCAAACTATTTCAGGGCTCTGACAGCTACGAATCTTTTCTCTCCTAATTTCAGGAAAAAAAACAACAACCATAGAACATAAAAACTAATGACCTGCTGCTTTAAAGGTGAAGAGATCTGAAAATAAAGACTGAACTTTAACCCTTTGGTGCCACCACAACCAGAGATCCCACAAATATCCCAGGCCTATGAATATAGTTTTCCTATCAGCTTAGGCTGGAAAGAGCCATTGGAATTTTTAACAAGGCTTTGAATCACAGAAAGGTTTTGTCTTTGGAGCTTTTCATTGATAATTCCACAACTGCAGTGTGTTGTTCCTTTAATCTCTATATACCACATTTTCAGCTTCAGTGGTAATAGAGGATGCCATCTGCTTCATTATCATTCAAAGCAAGAGGTGGCCTTTAAGCAACCAAACACACTTTTTTGTGGTTCAGAGTAACAACTGATGTTACATACAGACAGACCATAAAAAAGCACAGATAAGGTGCAAAACCAACACGGATTTCCAGTTTACTAAATAGTCTGATACTTTGCACAGGTAATCAGGTTCAAATTACGATTTTTTAGCCTCAGTTTCTGATGTATTTGACTATGCGGGCATAATAGACATGTTTCTGTTTCAAAACACCTTATTGTAACAAACTTTACATTTTAAACATCACCACTCATTGGATCATAATAAGTAGATCTGAACCTACAAGATAATTTGACCCTGATCTTGCAAAGCACGTGAGCAGGAGATGAAATTTTAGCACAGAGTCCCTCTGAAGAGCTTCCTGATCAGGATCAAAGTGCTCGCTACATCTAAGACAAGAGAATCACCTCCTATCTAGTAAGTCATGGATGTTATTCTCACTTAAAACATTAATTAGCTCCATGATACTCTGTATGGCTAACTGGGGAGCAAGTTTAATAGGCAATCCCAGGAAAGAGTGATCAATAAGACCTTTGAGAAGTCACCTGGGTCATCTGCCTGCCCTCAGCAATAACGTAATTAACCAACATCAACTACAAAATCCCACAGAAGAGAAAATAACTCATATAATGAGCTACCAATAACAATTGTAAAAGGTAAAAAGAAATGGAAAAACAGTGCAAAAGGTATCTGATATGAGGAGGCAAGAGAAACAAAAACTAAAGAAAAAAGGAAAACAGCAAAACGGTGTCCTGGTTTGTAGAGCGAGACTTCACAGAAGACATATTTTAGTCTAATATCAATAAAAAGGCAGCTTTAACTCAAAAATTTGTGGATTAGTTATTTGTATCTCCAGATAATTACACGTGGCATACCCTGTGAATCAAGAAATAATTAAACACATTAAGTGACAACAACTGAGATCTAGGAATACACTTGATCCCCTTGAGGCCCAATTTTCTCTGTTTTAATCCTGCTCACTTATTTCCACTTAAGTAATAGCTTTGCTTGCCTCTGGCTGAGCAAAGTTCGGGATTATGCCACTAATTAACTAGTGGCACTGGGATTTCTAAGCCTACACAGGGTAATGAAGAGCTAAGTTGACAAAGTGCCCTACAAAATCTATTATGCTCCTGATTTTTACCTCTTTGGAACAGGAATTACTTTCTTGGCTCATCTTAAGGCAAGAGATGATCACATAACTTTTTTTGCGCTAATAAAATTTTTCAGGCTTCCACACATGTAAGGTAGGCAAGAACATGAATTACTAACTCCTTCATAAACACGATAGGGCACATGGCAGGTGAAAGCTCACCTGCAAGTAAAACATCAATCGCATAGGTTTGGAAAATTCATTCTTCTTGTGTGTCATATTGTCACTTTTCTGTCCCAAATTTTTTTTTCCTGTTCAATAAACCTCTAGTAACATGCTAACCCAAAAAGTTAAATTTACAGCCAGTTCTTTATTCCTTATTAAGGAAAAATCCTACAGTTTCACAGAATTTACGAGTTTTGCCTGTGCAAAAACTAATGAATACAATACTGCCTAACCCTTGAGAGTTGTTTAACTACATGTTTTCAAAGTTTACATATATACTGGTTAATGCAAGAACATGACACTGGAGAGAAAGCTCCCTATATTATGAAAGCATCTGCAAGGTCATCTTAATTCTTGTCTGAATTCCTACTTGTATGGACTGATTCAGAGAATTTACACACATCCTCCCCCAAAATTTTAAGCCAAATCCTTTATGGAAGTCTCCACTGACTGCAAATTTAGACTTCTGTGATTTAAACTAAAGAATGCACCAATTCTGCGTTTGCGGAATGATACAACAAAAGGCAGTCTAAGTGAAAGGGAACTGGCTATCACATACAATTCATCCTTTCCGAGTAGAACAAAGCAAGCTTCCAAAACACTTAAAGCTTATCTTGAATTGTAACTGAATAGGTAAAATGCATAAAAGCACTATAATTCAAAATATATCCTTCTCACTTATAATGACACCTACTGTTATTAAAATCACAGCAAGCTGAACATTATATTTTGACCTAATTAAACAGTCCAGAAATTGAAAAACACTTCAATGTTTCTCACTCACATCTTTCAGTGTAATGCATCTTTGGGAAACTAAGAGAAAATACTGAAACATAGCCCTTTTAGTAATCAATAAGTGATTATTCTTTCCGTAGGCATTATTTCTTCTTTTTCAGCAAGTATTACAGTTTGGGTTTTTTTTGCTTAATCTGAAGACAGCAAGCAACTGGTTTAAAAGAAAAAGCTATTTAATACCTTTTAAAAGCCAGAGTGAAATACTGTGTGCATCATGGTATAAGTACTGAATGTGTTTTTTAATGCATTTTTAGTGTATTTCATGTGTTTCAAATTGTCCAGCTTCAGATTATTTGGAGCATTCAAAGCTCTGATGATCAGAAGTGATACAGTCAGTGGAAAAATAAACCCCACCTGGACACATATTTTGTACTGCACACTACAGTTTCCCTAAAACAGTTTACCATTTCACATAAAAGAAAGATAACATGTTTATTATGCTCACTGCAGCTAAATTGCTTCATAAGTAAACTATTGCATTTGTGCCTTCTATATTAGTCAATGCAACAGCATTTTTTAATAGCAGTGACATCTGAGTCTTCTGCATCTGTCTTAGAGAGTTTTCTTCTTTGATAAGTGAAATAATTAGACCTGATAGTAGCTAGTATTTTTGAAATATTTTCACATGTCACCTAGGTAGGTTTTAAAAAAAATAATAATCAATTATTCTAAGAATATTATTGCTACAGTATGTTGATCCATTATGATCAACTGACACTGCATATCCAGAAAGAGTTCTGGATGTCCTAATAAGCTATTAACAACTGAACCTCTCTTGATGAAAAGACATTTTGAAAAGAAGAAACAGGGTCATGAGAGCTTGTTATTTTTAGAAGTAAAGCTGAATGAGCCAATTCAGCTTAGCAAGTAGGCAGACTCAAAAACCTGTTTGTTTGCCCTGAAGTATATTTCTACTGGAAAAAGAGAAAAAATACCTTTTTTTGCCTTTAATCCCTCAAATTGCTCAATTTAAACTCAACTTTGCAAAGTATTATCTGTAAATTTCTGAACTGCATACTTGGAAATGTGTAGTTCTCTGGGTAGCTCACAGACAGAGGGAAACACCCCTTCCTGACCATAAAAGGTCTGAGTACATGTTCTCAAGTGGAAAATGTGTGGGATCTTATTTACAAATGTATAAATACATGCCATTCCTTTGCGCTCACAGGCACAGTTGAAAGCAAGCCAGAAAAGGAAGTACTAGCAACTTGATCTGAGATTTCTATAACATTTCACCTAGCATGTTATCATTTAGCCTATATTTTCATAAAAGTCTAATTATTTTAGTGAATAAAGTCACATAATTTTCTCCAAATAAAGAAATGTATTTAGAAGGATTTTTCAGTTGTTGCACCAAACATCCATTTCTTTTCTTTCCTCCCCAATACCTTTAGCCTTTCCTAAGGCAGGTACAGGAGACTGAGGAAAAAGGCTTAGGTGATCAGTCTTGGATCCAGCAGCAACCAAGAAAGAGATCTCTCAGCAAGCACCTTTTCCCTCAGAAAGGGTTTCCTGCAGACAAGTATGGCTACCAAGCAGCAGGCCACTGACATCATCCTGAGGGTCACCAGTCCTTGCTGTTCACACAACCCATGAAGAACAAGGCTTGGACCACTGCAGGCTTTACTGAACAGGGTCATCCAATACTACTAAAGGCAAAGAAAAAAATTCAGCAGAGCATGTATTAGGCTGTTCATGACTTCAGAGTTTATTCCTCCTCTAGGAATCCATTAAAGGACAAAAAAAAATAAAAACAAACAAACAAAAAGAAAACAAAACAAAAACAACAAAAAAACCCAAACCAACAACAAAACAAGACAAGTAATAGTTCAATTGCTAGGCTATTTTTAGACGTAGAAGTCAATCTTGAAAATTATTTCTTGTAAGCCATTTCATCACAAAAATGTCTACCAAATAATTTCCCAGGGTAAATGTAAAGCTGACTTTCAATTCTGCAATTTAAACATAATAGTGCCATGTCATCAACATTAACTCTACAGCTGCAGAATTTAAAAATACTACCACAAAACAAGTAGTTGTTTCTACCTAGTGCTTATTTTGTCACCTCTACCTTATGAGGTTAATGACTATCAACTAAGTTTTATTTATTGTGTGTATAACAGCTAGAACTTCAGAGCAGAAAAGCCACCGGAGTTCTCTCTTTAATATACTTTTCTAAGAAAAAATATTTTTTATTTTGGTTGTAGTCAAAAAAACACATTCTTAAGTGCAGAATGGCATCCAAGTGCTGACTCAAGAGAAACTAGAAAGATACATTCAGGTGAAGCATCTGGTACTCTGAAGGATATGTTTATCTTCTTTTAAAAATTACCAGAAAGCCCTAGAAAATATTTTGTTTAAAAAGAGTGGGGAAGGGAAATTAATCACCATCATACACAAGGTAGGCAAAGATATGGCGTTACCTGTGAATCTCACTGATAAACTTTCTTACAAATAAAATTCAGGTTGGAAAGAGGGTAGGGAAAAGGATGGGAGAGTCTCCCTTGCAAGTTGTAAATATTGTTGGCTACACTGAAGAACCTGCTTTCTTCTAGGACAGGTTCCCCTTCAACTGGGGGGCTGAAATACTTGTCAAAGACAATTTGCTGTCATTATGAAGCCCAAACTTCTCTAGAATTAATACAAAACAAATTTTCATACATGTAACGTGTCCTTCCCTCACATGAACAGCAAATGGATCACAGTTTTCACAGCCTCCACACTGCCTTCAGGAAGCTGCTATTTGCCAATGACAGTACTGAAAAGGGCTCTTCATATAAATCAGTAACCAGATCTGCTCCTTTTGCAGCCTGGTAAGATAGAAATAGTCTCTGCTCCGCTTCGGAAGAGGCCTAATGGAGGAGTGCATTCTGGTCCTGAAAGTTTACAAACCAAAAAAAAAGTCTATGGGAAGAAAACCAAGGCCAAAACAAACAGAACACCACTTGACACCATAACTTAATGCTCAGGAAAGAACACTTAAGAAAGTTTACTTCCCATTTTTACAGTCACCACCTGAATGACAACATCTTTTACTCATATTAACGATATACTTGAAGTGGAACATGGAAACAGCTTGCTCATGTGAAATTTATGGCTTCATCTCACTGCGGGTCCCCTAACTCCCAGATCTGAGCACAACACAAAGCAATTTCTCAGTGTCTTTCCCATGTGCAGAGCTGCTGTCTGTCCTACTGGGACAGGATAACACTGCTAAGAGGAAAACCTGGATATTAAGAACCTGCAGCAAAAGCACAGAGAACACATTATTACTGTATAAACCCATTGTGTACTGATATCTCTAATACTGCTTGCCAATACTTTTTTGATACTTGGAATACCAGCAGATACATACTTAATATGCATTTTTATTCATATCTCCTATACCCACACACATAAAAATGTACATATTTATTATAGACATACACACACACTGTACAGGAGAACAACCTGGAAGATCCAAAGCCTGGAGCAGGTCTCAGGTGAGGCTCCACAATAGCAGGTCAAATGTAAATATCAGAGGCAAAACCAAAGAACTAGATGATATTGAATAAAATAATCCAAAAGTACATGTGAAACAACAAAAAGAATATATTTATTTGTTACATGGTTAAATTTTCTTACCAGTAGAAGCTGTAGATAGTAAAAGTTTACAAGATATTGGGGTACCAACACCAAAAATCTGTCTGCATTTAAAAAAAAAAAATTCTGACTACTAAAATGTTAGAAGGCAAGAGAACAGATCAGGGAATCATTGTTACGTTCCTTTATGGGTACTGTCAGATAAAACACCTTGAGCTAACTAGACCTTTCATTTGGCCTGGAATGGCTGCTCTTACCTTCTAGATATTTCTCAGGGAGTTGTCTTGGCACTGAGGCTACATTACTAGGGCTTTCTTTTAATCTACAGCATTGTAGATCACAGCATTACACTTAACCTTATCTCTTCCTTTTGGCCTCATTACCACTGATGATATTCAAAATGCACATATTATTCCATATCTTTAATTACTTCTTCTTGCCTACCTTTAATAAAATTGTTTCATCTCAAATACAAAGCACTTCTTTTTGAGTTGAATTCTCCTCAGCCTAATATTTAATAAGCTAATTAACCTTAAAAATGTAAAGTTTTACATTTAAAAATTTCCAGATTTAGAAGGTAATTTGGTAATTTTTAAATGAAATCTGCTTGGTAAACAGGAGTCAGTCTGAGTGAGCTTTGTAATTGTTCTGTCCATAACTACATTCTGTTTCTCTTCTCCCCAGTTCAGATTTCAAACCCCAGTTCCACAATTGCTACAGTTTCTCTTCCTATAGTTTCCACAAGTTAAAAACAAAGCAGACATTTCATCACATTTTTCATGTAAAGATCCCAAACAATACTAATACATATCCAAAGTTGTGTAAGACTGGGCAATAGAATGACAACTATATCCCTACAGATCGAAATTGGGGATAATCAACTAGTGATAAGTGATCTCAGTCACCATCTCAACCCTCCAGTATGAGTAGGGGGAGAAGAAGAAAAAATAGAATAATCAAACAGCAAAAACCCCACTAAAGGTAACAGGAGTGCCATTATATAATATTCAATACCAATTAAGGTGGAAGAGTACCACACTGTCTCCCAACCCCTTCATCTAACATTTTATATTTCTTTGGAAGCTTACTCAAGTAGTGGTTAAACCTGATTTCAGGCAAATTACAGAACAAGATAAATAGCTAGACCTTGTGCTTTCAATTGCTTATGCTTTATTATTACCTGAATGATGCCATGATACTAAGAAATATAACTGAAGTGTTACACTGATAGACTGTCATTAAGTGAAGTCTCTGGCAATATTTGTGCATCAAGAGAACAATAAAAAGTCTTCTAGCTTCAAGTTCCAGCTTGAAGAGTTAAAAAACATTGATGGAGGTGGCATTATCATCATTAAGTAACCCTCTTCAGTTAGATTAAGATGTTAAAAATTTAAAATGAGGTCTTTAAGTAATTCATGTGTATATGAGAAAGCCATGCAAAGAAAAAAGAATCATACTAAGCCTAAGAAATTAACAACATAGAAACATTTTTTCACTGTAAGAAAGATGATGAGGTATCTGAAGCTATTTAGAGAGTTATTTTCTGGACACAATCTCTTTGAATGTAATATTGCTTATTTGAACTGGTGTTTGTAAATAGAAATTTGAAGAAGTAATGAAAAAAGGTGCCCAGAACCAATGAATCATGTACTCTTTTTACAACAGAAAGAAAATTCATACAGAAGACTTCAGTTCTGGAAGGGAAGGAAATTACAGATCAGCCAGACCAGGGCACCCACCTCAAAAGAAAAGCATAAATGTAATTGTCAGAGAATGAAAGCACATTCTTTGAGTTGGATATTGTTTGCTTAAAGACACTTTTAAATTTTGTTTAATATTATTACTTTTGCCTTGCTTCTGTCACTTCCATTCCAGGACAGTATTTATGGTACCTATTTACATTACCTAAGTGAAAACCATCAATAGCTTTCATCTTTTTGTGGAAATGATCTGGAAAAGAATTACTTGCCAAATATGCAAATATGGCAAATGTTTGATTGGAAGCCTTTTTTTTTTTCTTTCTTTTACCATGTTCTAGTTTTCATCCGATCACTGTAATTATTTTCTGACAAGTTTCCCTATGGAATTTCTCTACTGTTTGCTGCAAAAAGTAGCAGCTTTGTCCTGTGAGCAAATGATCCCGCTATGTTTACATTGTGTTCTTTGTAATCAAGGGATCTTGAAGAGAAAGACTGATTTGGTTTTGGTTGGATTTTTTTTGGTTCAGTTTTCAGGAGCTGCATCACAGACCACTCCAGCTACATGCAAGATCCTTCCCTGTAGCCCTTCTCTAACTGTGATAGAAAGCAGATGCTAGCTGCGTGCTGAAAGCCTCATGTTGACCATTATAACTTTTTTTCTGCAAAGATGATTCCAGGGGCTGCAGGGCTGTTTGCAGACAGAGAAATTACCAAAGCTCCTCTTCCTCCTGCTTTCCCCATCCATCCATAAATCCACATCCAACCCTTTCTGACCGAAATTTTTTTGGCAGGTGCAAGCTGCTGACCCTTCTACTCAAAAATCAGTACTGTAACCACTGTATGGATCACACCCTTTTCCCTTAGGGCTCAGTTTATTTAAAAAAGCCCCAAACCTCACACACACACAAAACCCCAAAAACGTAGAATTCATTAGGGCTAAAGCCACTGTTTTTCCAACAGCCTCAAAATGGTTCCCCTTGCATTTCTTTTACTTCATTTTTCTTCTCCCATCATCACACCACAGGAATGCACTTGTTTTCCACTACTCCCTCTTTAACCAAACCACCCACTGACTTTATAGTCATTTGGTGCATCACAACCAGGACACAGATGTCAATCACAAATGAAGTCAGGCTCAAATTTTCCTCTCTTTAGAAAAATCATAAATTAAAGAAAAAAAAAAAAAAAAGAAGAAAAAGAAAAAAGAGACCTTGCTATTAGATACTCTTGTTACTTCCAAAAAAAAAGCCACTTTCAAGATATAATACAGGGAGTTAGACCAACTGGCTATCTACGTGTCTGGAAACTCCAGTGTACTGTGCCTGTCAGGATACCAATGCAATGGAGTCCCAACACTCACTTCGACAAAACAGATACTGTTAAAATTTTCAGTAATTAACTTGGTTTACCTTCTCATGAGTTTCTCTTCACCCTACAAATAGCTATTATTTATTTCCATGAAGACTGCCTCCCCATGGTTTATAAACATACACAGTCTTAACTGTAAACAAGACTCATGAAAGAGGGCATAACATTTTGTTCCTCCTATTTGTGGTGCTTTTAAGTACGCATAGGAAACAAATAATACTGCTTACCAGTATGATGAGCTCCTCAACCCATACAAATACTTAAAAGTTAAGGGAGAGAGAAAGAGAGAGAAAGAAAGAGGTCTTGGTGGCAATCTTGTTTCTCCTCAGAAGCATTTCAGGCATTATGAAATCGTTCTTTCCAAAAGTGGCAGGAATAACAAAAACAAAATACGGTTGCACTGAATCTCTCTTGGCACCAAGGTGATGTTGCACATTTTGTTATGTTCTCTCCTCTTGCTTTAAGGATCAAGTTCCTCCTGGCCACATAAACATGTGCCCAGAAAGAAAGTATATTGAGAATCTTCAGAGACACGCATATGATTTTTCCATTGCCATAAAGTTTCATTTTTTAAATACTTTGGTCTTGATTTTTAAAAGTATTATCATTTGGTCCCATTTAAAGTAATGAACATTATCAGTACTAAGCTGTCTCCTAAAACCACACTTACTAGCCACACAAAAGAGAAGCAATTTGACAGGCTATGTCTGACATTTGATTTTGGTGTGCAAGGAGAAAACAGGGAAAAACAGAAATTGCTTATGTTGAGAATCCAATACTGACAAAAGGCTTAAGAATCTGCTTCTTTTATCTATACTTCATCAGACACATAAGTACTTATATGACATCAAAGAATGTTTTAGCATGAAAAACTATCACAGCCGAAAGTATTGGTTTCTCTCTTCACTCCCTGGGTATGAACTCTGATTAATGTGAAGTGAGAGAGAAAATGGCACAGTCCTTCTCTGAAAAAGCAAACCTCCACTCATCTTGATCATTATAGGCTAGCAACATAAATACAAAGCCAATGACTTACCAATATTGCTTAATATGGCTTGTAATTAGGCAGCCTCAGGACATATTTACCGATGTACTAAAAGCTTGCGTGCCAGAAGTTCAGCTGAATGACAATAAAGATCTATGTGTCTGAACCACCACCAATGCCACACACATCCTATATTTTAAGGAACCGCACCTCCAAAAGAGCTCTCAGTCATCCTGTAGAAGGACAAACCAAGCCAGTATATTGCAGTGTTTATGAAAAGAAGATTGCAGTCTTTCTTATTTACAGCTTCATGTCCTGATTTAGGGAAAATTCTTCCAAACGCCCCCTTTTCAATGTCTTTACATGATATAAAAATCAGGTGATATCTGTCTAGCAGACTTATAAGATGCTAATGCACAACAGTATGAAAAAAAAATTGACCACATTTTGTAATCATCAAAGAAGAGTTACTGTGCTGCAGCACTTTTATTCAGCCATTTATTAGGGAAAGAAAAAAAGATACACAGAAAGACAGCTCCTCTGTAGTGCGCTTTACTGCTAACATCTTCTTTTTTCCCCTATAGATGGCTTTCAACACTGATTTTTAAGACTTCTGTCTTTACCTCTCAACATATACCTCTATGTTATAATACATCCAACTTTGTTCAACTATTCTGTGAGCTGTGGGAAAGAGCATTTCTCCCTTAGCATAAAGACAGAAGTGGTTTTTTGGTTACAGATATTATAAAATTATTTTTGAATTCATATCAACAGCACAGATTCCTATATCTGTCCATCAATATTTCACTGTAAATGGGGTAGAAGTCCTGTTGTTCTACATACAGTCTGGATTCCTTAGCTTAGAAAAGGCACTGAATGAAAGAGAACTATAAAAGAAAATAATACTCAAAATATGAAAGCATTATTAGCTTTTATCTTTCGAATACTACTTTCTATAAATAAACTTTATTACATTTCAACCATTATTAATTTTTTTTTTTTTCAGATAAGAAAGCAATTCACATGCAGTAAATGATTTTTATAGCTAGACAGGCACAACCACCATAGTAAACATGAATACAATTGCTGAACGTTTTCTGGACAATCAAAAGCCTAAAAAAGAAGTCATCTTGCTAGCTGCTTCCTTTTTCCAAGTTTTGAATTAATGACAATTGCTTGGTCTTGCAAATGTGCATCATGTAATTTTTTCCTAGAAACTAGATCCAATCACATGCCAACTTCAGTGGCATTCCTCATACACAATGAAAATTTTTCAGGTACCTCAGTGAACAACTCCTCAATATAACTTTGTATGTTTCACACCTATCCAAAGTGCTGTCAGTGGGGAAGTTTAGGGATTAGAGCTAGTCAGCTACTAACATGTTATTTATAAGGAAGTATTTATACTTAAGGGAACAGTAAATGCAATAAATCACTAGTACATAGAATACCATGAATTACAACAAGCAGCAAGTTTAGAACTGCCTTTATATTAAGGATTTGACTGAAGCAAATATTAAGTACTTCACAAAATATCTTTTTAGGGCAGACTTCAAGCTTCAAAGCAATGAATATCCTGCAAAATGATGATGGAAAGTAGCAAATATAACTGAAAAAATAGCTATTTGTGACCAAAAACTGACATCATTAGATTGTAGCTGTCCCTGCAGTCCTAAGCCTATGTATACGAATGTAGTAGAGATAATGATTTAAAAAGAAAAAAAAGAAAAAAAAAAAAACACCACCCCCCTCATGTTCCAGAGCTGTCTTCTAAGATCCTGAAAAAAGCCTGGGGTGACAGAATGCAGAAATCAATAGCTACTCTATTCTGTGTTCAGTAGCAACATCTGGGTGCACATGCACATTCCAAAGCCAGATGGCATGAACCAGCTGCAGCCACACAGATGAGACATTATCCCTCTGTGGAACGTATCTGCCACATCCAAGCTCCATGTTGGGCTATGATCCACAAGTTCAACAGCCCCTATTGCCTGGAATTAACATAAGAACCATCGACATGTAGAAGAGCAGGGAACACTCCTTTCTTCCCAAACCCAAGAAAATGAAAGTGAAATGTAAATATTATTTGTCATGTTACCTAGCATTAGTTGATCTTCATATATACATACAAAATTACTATTTAAACTATACACTATTTCTTTTATGACTTAACACGGTCAAAATAGTTTTAGCTCCAATATTCACCACTGCTTCCCAAGTTAACTCAAGAGGTACCTGCTTTCTAGAAAACTACAGAGAACATATTCTCATCTGAAATGCAAATACTGAACATAAAGTTTGCCAAGTCCTTTCTGAAAATAAAAAAATCTGAACAATTCAATCTAGCCCAAGAATATACCTCAATAAACAGAACAAACGTACATTAAGCATCCACATACATAAAAGTGTCAAAATAAACCACATACAAGTGCATGTAACTATAAATTTGAGTAATTAAAGGCCATCTATTAAGCAACTGTTGCCAGAAATAAATGTTGCGTTGTTAAAGTTTTCCATAAGAACACTAAGCCTCCATTCTATGGAGAGATATTTTAAACTGTTTCAGATGAATCAGAACCATGAACAAGATTTGGGTTTTTTTCAATAATAAGCAAAAGAAATCAGCTTTATGCAAGGGCATTGATCTAGCCCTGAAACAGGATTCTTACTGATAATGTTATAAATTCTCAAACTTCATCTCAGAGAAGCTACGGATCCTGTAAAACTAACAGACAGTGTTAGATATACTAAAGGTACATCATGGAGTTCCTTTCCCTAATGCAAAGAAATAACCTGGTCCAAATTTTGGTAATTACATTAAAAACAGTAACTATATGGAAACGTATCACAAATGTTTTATTAGGTATTACCACCGCACAGTACCTCCACCTGCACCTTGGCTAATGAGGCCAGAGTTTTGTGAGATTTTCACTGATAAGACAAGCACATGCTTTAGAAATATGTTTCTATTTCTACTTGAGAACTATACAAAACCATCTTTTCCCCCACCAGCGGTAAGATAATTTTGCAAATCAGGTAGATATTTAAGTAACGGAGCTCTCTTTACTGGTACATTCACTTTAGCCAGGTGTGGCACTGTTGGGGTGTTAGGTAAGATGGAAGACGATCTCAATAGTCTCTCTTGTGATGTTCCTGAGCTTCAAAAACTCTCTGCCAGCCCTGTTTGGACTCAGCCTAGGACACCCACTTCCCCACACACATAATACTTCTTGCAGGTACTGAGAACAGATACAAAATAAAGACCCCCAATGAAGAAACCAAAACGCTGGCTGTTCTCAACATCTTATGACAATCTTTATAAAGGATCTTATGAGAATAGGTAAAGATTGCTGAAAGACTACTGGCAAAGACTTTTAGTGGTAATGATACTGTTCATTCAATCTCCAGAAAAAAATAACTGCAAGGCTGCACTAACACTAAAGGTAAGTACTTTGTGAACTTCTATACGAGCAAGTGCTATGAGAAATACAGTGAACGCTTAGAAGAAATGTTTAGAGTATTTCAAGTTTTAGACTCTAGTCTGACTATAGATACGCAGTGCTCCCAGGGGTTGGGTATTTAAAAATGACACAAAGAATAGGAAGCAAGCCCACCAAGAATCCTTAGTCATATACATTAAGGTCATATACAAGAGTTTTGTCTCCTTGACTAGAAATTGTGTTTGTTTTGGAGCTCTCAGTTGTTGTTAGCTCTCAGTTATGAGGCTTTAATTCACTTTCAGGTCCACCATAGTTACACAAGCAACTGAAATGTTTGCAGGTATGGGTCTCCCTGTGTAACAACAGACACACTAAGTAGTAAGACACTGAAGCCTTGAGATATTAAGATAAACCACTTCCCAAAACTGTATTTTTAAAACCACAATTGCTAATAATATGAATACAAACCTTTTACAATCGATGCTGTGCAATGCAACATTAGTTTGAATCGCTTTCTGAAGGACTTTTCCAAGTAGTGTATAATCACACACATACAACTCCCAAGTAGCAACTGTTATTTCCACAGGCACAGTTTCAAGCATCTAAAAGATGAGTCAACAGCTCATTATTTAGCACTGTATATACAAATAGGTAGCTTCACCCATGTACAGTTAATTACAACTAACTCCAAACCTGCACTAGTAAAGTTATTTTCATTCTGAAATGATGTGGAGATCATAGTGCATAAAGTTATGAATGGTAGTTAGAATTACACTGGTGGTAACAGCAGAGCTGAGCAACCACATCTCATAGGAAGGCAAGCACCCCACAGTTGCTAACATCAGTGCCCTTTCCCCAAACTTGAGAAAATTGCCCATACATTTACAGTGAAGCATATAAATAACCCTGCAGAATGTATTTTAACATGCAAAAGTATTAGCTATCCCATTTTCTATCCCACTTTTTGGGTACTCTCTGACAAACAATGAAATGACTCACAAGGGTCTTGGGAGTTGGTGCACCATAGAGATAATATTCAATGCTTCAATTTGGTCCGACAGAAGTTTCTGTGACTGGCGCAGTTTGACTTGGATCACAGTCACTGCTGTTCTGTGCAAACCCATTTATATGAACGGTGTGGAGAGCCAAAACGGTTGCTTTGTAATTAGTTCAGGCATGTTTGAATCCAGAAGGGAAACTCTTTTTAGTTTATTTTCCCCGGGAATGCTACAAAGTTTCACTATGGCTTGACAGTGTAACCATGCAGATTACGAAAGGCCCCTCATTCACCTAGAGAAAGATCAAATTATGCTATAGAATTGTTCTCCTGTTTCTCTGCTTTGCTCTGAATGCACTGAAATGTTTGAAAACACTGTTTCTGAGAATTTGTCATCTTAAGTGTCAAAGGCATTCCTGGCAGAAAAAGAAAGTCTTGTTGAGGGCACAATTCAGTCAAGATGACTGTAAAACCTAATCCACACCTTTGAATTTGGACTGAATATCCATCACTTAAACATCTTGTAAATGACCCAATTTGTTTACACGGCCCTGTAGCTTTTTATGACTTTTCCATAAAGAAGTTATTACATCCATTCCTTTTACTTTGTTTTAGAGCATTTGAGTGAGCCCCAGAACCACAAGCAAGTGAAACAGACTCTCTGCAGATGGAAGTGGCCTCATATAACTCACCACTACCGGCTAAATAGTCAGAACAACACTTTCAGTTTGGAAATGCCATACCTTCACACACAGCAAAAGAATTTCCTGCACCATATGTCTTTTTTAATGTTTAACTATTGTATAAAATGAGTGCTGGTTTCCTGTCAATCAGAGGAGGAACCTGGAATTCCTAGGACTTGTGCCTCTGATTGTTTTGAGCAAGCGGGAAGACAGTCAGATGGTTACACAGTGAGGTACAGCAAGGGAAAAAAAAAAATCAAAAGGCAAAAAACTAGTTGCTACCATGCAATGGCTCATCCAGTGAAGCTCCCCAAATAACAGTTTAATGAAAGACTGGACAACTGAATTTTCTGGAACAGACTACAGCTAAAAATAATTAAAATAAACAATATTATCCACTACTTTACAAATATCTTCCGGCAAGGTAATTTTCCCACTTCATGTGCTTGTAAACAAATGATGCTTTAAAAGTGGCATAGAGTGATTAACAGCTAGGGATTGACATGGAAGGTGTGGCAAAAGTGTCACCAAGATCATTTCCCCAGTGTAAGCTACTCTTCAAATATAACATTCCCTGGTACTTTACACCTGGACTTTTCCTTCACAGAAAATCACAACTTCACTGATAGGTGCCAAACTGAGTAATGATTTAAAGATGTAGAATATCAAAACTACAAAAGGGGCGCCAACCCTTTACCTTTTACTGCCTGAACCTAGTTTGAAGCTCATTTATCAGATTACAAAACCAATTCCCCAATTAACTGCAGCTACTAATCTCCCACCTCCTTACATAATTTATTGCCAATTGATAATAAGAATATTACAGGGAAAACAACGCAAAAAAAGGAATTAAACATACAGGAAACACAAGCAGCATTGTTTCCTTTTCCCAAGACATTCTTTGCTTTTTCTGAGACAGATTTAATATTTCAAGAAAATCCACAAAAGGCAATAAGGGAATTTAAATCCAGCACTCAAAGTTATCACCAGCTATGCCAGGCATTTGCTGAAAGCTTGGAAGACATCCTTTGCTTTCCTTCAGGAGAACCGTAGTATCATAGGGAGCGTAAAAAGATAACTACCCAACTAGCACCACTGTTCATCTACAAAGCAGAGTATTAAACAATTAAAACCAAGGATTTCTACTTCCAACCACAGTGCTGGCAAGGTGCATGACCAGAGGAAAGAATCTCCCTCCCTGTCATTGCCCGGTCCTCCACCTGGTTTTATTCAGAACCAGTGCATACTTTGCACTTCATGTAAAGAAATCAGTACAACTGTGCTCAAACTAAGCCATGCCCACATACTATTTTAATACAGTTAATAATCAGTTTTAACAAACTGAAGGAGAAATTTCAGCACTTAAGGCTTTCAGGGAGTGAAGTAATAGCACTGCTCTTCACCCTAGAAGAATCTCCTTAAAACATCTGTGTTTATAACGACACTTTGAATGAATTTGCCAAAAAGCACAAGATGAATGAATAATTTATGAGGATTAATTCACAAACAGGCACATTGCCACTGAAAAAAAAACCCCACAGATAAGGTCTTACTGGTTACTCCCTTGCAACTATCGCATTCTCACTACCATAAAACGATGCCACTACATGGTAAACAACCTTTGAACATTTTATTTCATGTGCAAATGCTTTTTCTGCCTGGATCGTGTTGAACTGCAGTCCATGGGAGGTTAATTCATATTCTCTTTCCCCAGCCCCAAACACCTGCGTATGAAAACAGCAGTAAGGAAAAAATAAAAAATTAAAAAATTCAAAAAAAAAGGCAGCAACTAGCACTGTGAGCATCTTCACTGCAGAGTCTTGAATTAGAGCAGCCACACAGGCAAATAATAATCCAGCAGCTCAGAGAGGCTGAACTAAACAACTGATGAGCTCTTTTCACTTGACTTGCAGCCAGCCCACCTGACGGTCCAGTCAGCGGAGGTAAAAGCACATTGACACAAGTTGAGAGGTGGCACACACTCACAGGACTTCAGAGGAACCCACAGCAACAAGAAGCCAAGCAGCCTATGAGCCCAGTGCAAATGTTCAGTCATGCCTACGCAAGGTGAATGTCAAAGTCCAAAATTGTGGGGATGCTTAACAAAGACGGAGTACTTGAAATAGAACTAGGTGAACTCTGAAGAACAACAGGCCTTGCTAACCCTAATGCAGAGGGCCTGCAGGAGACCAAGGAATTAGTTGGGCTTTCTCCTCTTATTTACGTTTATTTTCTAATGGTTCTTATACTCTCTGCACATAAGACTTTCTCCATAAGTGTCTCGAGTCCTGCCTTGTCTCACCCAGCAGACCGCCTTCTGTAGAAACTGATTAGGTTATGAAAACATGTAGAGGTGTTATTGTACACAGGCTTTGTAAGATGGGGTAGCTTCACATAAAAGAAAACTGCTTGGCATGCTGTAGGGTCACGAAACTATGTACAAATAACCCAATGTAACACTGGTGATGTTTATAAAATCTCAGTAGAAGGATGTCAAGAAGAAAAGATCAGAACCCTAAGGCCAGGATGTCTAAGGCTGGAGGCATGAATAAGTTTTTCTGGTATTGGCACCTTAAAATAACATCTTACATTTTAACGAAGCGTCTAGAAAATGTAAACTTATATTTTATCTTCACAGTAGCAGATTAGGAATTGTCACTTACATACTCGAACAAAAGCATTTCACATTCAGACGCAAACTGAAAAAGTTTTCCTCAAAAGGGAATGACAGAACTAAGTTTTAATGTACAATTAACTTCTCAGAAACTCCAAAACAACTAAGCACTTGTAGAGATATCTAAGTGCTACTAAAATAACCACATTTCTATGTTAGGTTTATTCATTTTCTGTTGTGTAACTTTATTAGGTCCCACAGGTTTCCACTGAAAGACTACTTACATACAGGCCAATTCCTAAGACACTTACACACAGGGAAGTGTATTTTCCATGGCACACACTTTGTGACTAAAAAGCAATGGCTCGACTCTCTGGTAAAGCCAAGAGCTACCTATAAAGCAATTGAAGAGGCTCACTTCCACTAAGGGAAGTAGGCTTGTACAGTGCATCCCCTTTCTAGTAATTGAGAACTGCCAGACATATCAAAAACCAAAAGTAGAAACTACCCAACAGCAACAAAAAAACCCCAAACCACTCTGCTATAATACACAACCACTGCTGTAGGACGCAAACCAGTACTTTGCTATTACATGTTGACTATGTAATAATTAGATTCAAAGGGTTTGGACAAAGTTATAAGATATAAAGGACATTATGTTTATGCTAAGACAAAGTTTAAGACAGCCATTTAGTAGCATAGCTGTCAGTGTCTCAGGTATGACCTGTTTCTTCTCCATTATAAAACTCTGTATCTAACTAAAAACAAACTAAAAACCCCCAGTCAACATGATATACAGCTTTAAAGTCCGATCTGCAAACCTAATAAGAACTAGTGACTGCAAAAATAAGATTTTATCTGTTTCTCCCTTAAATTCCACCCAAGATACTTTTAAAAAGATATGGGAAGGCTAGAGTGCCTACATATTTGGGACAGGTAGCAAATTGTGTGTGCTTTTAAAACCCTTACTTTTACCTAACAGAAGAAACAGAGAAGCAGCAAGACTATGGAGAAATCCCAAGCAGCACTCGCAGAATAGCAGGCAATATACCAGAAATCAACGACAAATGCAAAACCCATTTTTTAAGACTTTCTTCCACTGTAATTTATTGCAGCATTGAAGAACCTCTCTAGTTTGCCACAACCTTTTGCCTAAATTCAAAAGAGGACATGGTGCTATTCTTCACTCTCCAGGAAAAGAACTTTAAAACATTTAAAAGCAAGTCTTGGACTACACAGAAATAGATTAAACTTGAGAAAAATTGTATCACTATCAAGTTTCCCTTTAGATGACATGTGCTCATATTTTATACTTCCTTGTCTTCTCAAAATGAAGAAAAATTCTGCTACCCAGCAGTAGCCAAGAGACTGTACTGGCACTCATCGATTCAACAAGAGTCAGCAAGGGTGCCACTGATTCCCACTGGTCTGAAGCATGTTGGTTTCTAACAGACAGTTTTGTAATCAAATGACTGCACTCAAGCAAAAGCACTGACAATCCCATCTGCGAGGATTTAATGCGCTGCATCACTTGGACATCCACACCTTCTTTCAGGTGTTCACCCCCAGTCAAATGAACTTACTCAGAAACCCTATGTTGTGATGCTGTCCCTGTCCCCAAATTAACTGGAAGCTCCCTTCAGAGACACACAAACCCGGGAATCCTCTAGGTGGTTGTGAGGAAGCGTGTGAGGCCACCCACATGCTGAGGTGACAAGAGAAACTCCCTCTGGTACTTCAGCTTACTCGCTCAGCTCCAGCTGCATTCACCACCTTTTCCCAAGGATGGCCTGAGATACACAAGTCTCAAACTCCAGCTCAAGGCCTCCTGTTTTGTTTTGAGGATTTTTAAAGTGACATAAATCTTGCCCATTTCAGAAGTTTTAAGAAATACATTACAAAGTGATCAATTACTGAAGCTCACCCGAGAGGTGATTGTCCCCCTGTACTCGGCACTGGTGAGGCCTCACCTCGAGTGCTGTGTCCAGTTTTGGGCCCCTTACCACAAAAAAAGACATTGAGGTGTTGGAGCGGGTCCAGAGAAGGGCAACGAAGCTGGTGAGGGGTCTGGAGAGTAAGTCTTATGAGGAGAGGCTGAGGGAGGCCTTATCGCTCTCTACAACTACCTGAAGGGGAGGTGTAGAGAGGCAGGCGTTGGTCTCTTCTCCCAGGTCACAGGAGATAGGACAAGAGGAAATGGCCTCAAGTTGCACCAGGGGAAGTTCAGGTTGGATATTAGGACAAATTTCTTCACTGAAAGGGTTATCAGGCATNGGTGAGTTTTGTTTGGGGTTTTTTTTTTTTTTTATGGTTGGACTAGTTGATCTTAAAGGTCCCTTCCAACCCAGGCAATTCTGTGATTATTAAGAGCTTCTATTCATGTGAGGGAAGAAAAACAAACAAACAAACGAAAAACCCAACCCAACAACTTAAAAGAAATTAAGATCTATCAAAAGATAGATCATCACTAGTACATTACCTGTGCTGCAGGATTGACAGAAATCAAATAAGTGCTTTGGTTTTATAAGATTTACTTCAGCAACTCTACTTACTACTCTTCATTCACATTCTAGTCTGACTGCAGGAAAACTAATGTTTCTAACTAGTTGGTCCTGGTGAGTTGTCATCTGACCTCAGTTTCTTGGTCTTCTGAAGTCATTCATTACCACATTTCAAATGTACATGCCACATACGCTCTACACTTCATTGCTTATGGCACCTGATAAGAGTTTTTTAAAAATTTTCTATAAAGACATCCTCATATGTCTCATAGAAATCATAACAGCTGATAGCTTAGCAAAATAACTTTAAATATTTATCACTTCTTGTCCTAAGACAGCCAAGAAAACAGAATTTAGATTCTCCTGCCATCTATTGTTGTAACCTAATCTAGACTAAACTAATAATATTACATAAGCAGGTGCACTTAGACCACCAAAGTCATTAGAATTAAGTCATTCACATTACTCAATCCATCAATAGCTCCCTCAGACATTGTTGAAGTTACAGAAACAGGATGAAGATACTACATAAAAGTAGGATTCAAAAGTAGATGGAAAAGTAACAAAAGCCACATTAGAAAGAAAGACATGAATAAACCATCCAAGTAATCAAATTCAACATGCACAAAATTGAGTTTTGTTCCTCAAAAGAAACTGAGTGATCAATTTTTCTTGTCTCTTTACTTCAATATGGAAAAGTGGTAATATCAGGCAGTCATCAGAGAAATCATAAAGCCACATAAGCATGAAAAACCCATCAAAGCATAATCAGTTTTTCAACACGACAAAGATTTGTGGAAATGAAATCCATCCAGGTAAGTGGGAGCCATCACTACACACACCATTGACTATTATTTCAGTTTCCAGAAAATGATTGCATAAACTTCTTTGATCCTCCAGACGAATATTTACTCAGTTGAATTACAAATAAAAACATTAAAGATAAATATGTTTTTTTTCAAGGAAATCACATAAAATCCTTTACTGTCAAGCAAAGTTTACAAATAAAACCTGTCCTTAAAGAAAATCTGACTATAACAGAGGGCCAATACAAACAAGGAGGTAGTCTTAAGTGGTTTCAAACGGAGCTATGCTGGCCCCACAACAACCATCACACTGAAATTCCTAGGAGGTAGCAGCAAAATAATGTGTTCTAAGAATATCTAATTTACAATTATAAATAAATATTTACAGTAGGAAATTGCCACCTAAAATGACACTCATTATGCAGCAGAAACAAGAGAACTCCTTAAGTCTGCATTTAGTTAATACAGTCAAACTGTAATTCTGAAGTTAATAATAATTTAGCTAATAAATAAATAAAGACCAATTATGAAAAAATAAATCCTGAAGCACGTGCTTACCCTTTGTAACACAAGTAGTCCCAGTGATTTCATAACTGGTCATAGACAACTTCATTATCACCTTGAAGCAATAGCTACAGCACCCACGTGTGCAGCTGAGTAACACTGTAATCCACTCTACTGCAAGACTTCTTGGCCATTTGGCAGTTTCACAAGCAGAGGACAGAATTTTTAGTTGCAGACTGCCTTAGTGAAAAATCTCCCTCTCTCCTGACCAAAGATTATTTGGCATGCGAACAGCAATATCTCATTCTCATACTCCAGGGAGTTTTAACCTGCCTCTAGCTAAAAGCTATACAATCTTCAGATTGCAGCAGAGTGTAAAAATCACTCTAATTAAATCAAGTAAGAACTGGTTTGACCAGTGTTACTGATCCCCCAAATAATTAAAATCAGTTAAGAAAAGTCAGGGGTTGGTACTCAGCTGTACCTAAACTTGTGCTAATTTTTTTAATAAGTTTTGCAATGGAACCACTAGAAAGCAAACTTCAAGTAAGCTACAAGAAGAACTGGGACTGTTGTAAGTATAAACTACCACAGAATACAGTTGCAGGGCACTTAAAAAAAAAAATTAATTCTCCTGGCTTTGCATTTGTTCTAAGATGTAGTGACGGTATCTCTGAGCATGCCAAATTGCATTGCAAACCAGTTGAAGCCTGACCTAAGGCAGCTGCATTTCTGACATATGTGAACAGAATGTAGTTTGCGTTGTCACATGTATTTATACCTATTTACATCAGTTTTGCTTCTATGCTGTATGATCTGCTGTTCACACTTTCGTGTTGCACTCCCATTGTTGGGCCCCGGTGGCCCTTCAGGGCCCAGCTGCCTTATCCTGTAACAAACCCCTCAGGGCAGAGTGACAGCCTAGCAGGTTTCTCTCCAGTCCCGCCAAAGTTAAAGCAAAGCAATGGTAATTCTCCGCGTCTTGATATGCTTCATATGCACACCATACAAATTTAAAAGAAGGCGGCACAACAGCACGAGACTTTAGTATATTAGTGCCAAGTCCATTTTGCCACAGACTGGTGCCCTAGAGCCTCTAAATGCTGGATAAGCCGAGAAGGGGGAGAAAAGTGAGTGATTTCTTTTCTCACACAGAGCAGATAATTTCCTGTACCGTGCACAAAGTCTGATTGGTTTCCTGTCAGAATAGCCGGGTCTCCGAGTCTTTTGATCACTTTCCTCCGGCCCTTCACAGTTGCTCTGATTAGAGATTGATCCCCGTGCTGCTCTTTGATCAGCAGCTCCGGCAGTCCGCAGGTGCCATATATCATCACATTAGCAGGCCACAGCAGTATTAATCTCCCCCTGCTAGCAGACTGCATACTCCACTCATACGCAGAGCACTTGCAGAGGGCTCTGAAACTTTGCTTTCTATTAAAAGGTATGACGTAGAATACTTTTATCTGGGGAGTCCCAAGTTCAAAGTTGAGAGAATTGAATTAGCCTCGAATCTGCGTTTCTGCTTTATTTCATTACAGTTCAGAGAGTTTTGAGAGCTCCCAGCTTAGCCTTTTGTGTTGGTTTGTGCCC
>VXAK01007221.1:0-17356 GCA_013399435.1 Arenaria interpres | reverse complement strand
TCCCTTCCGACCCAGATGTTTCTATGATTCTGTAAGTCTTCACACCTCGGGCCATAAGGCAACTGGTAAACGCTTCTGGTTAGGAAGTTACACTGAATGCCTGTGCTGCAACCATGTGCTAGACATCTTGCTATAGCCTTTTCTCAAGCCCCAGGTGGATGGTTGTTTCAAGGTATTAGATAAGCTACTTCTCCAGTTTTGTAAGACAATGATTACGTTCTTAAACAAGGTTTTAACCAGTCACTTCTGGATCAACATGGGGAGAGAAGCACACAACATGCCTAACCGCATATTTGTGAATAATAGTGTCAATTGTTGTCTGAAAGAGCCAAGTCCGGAAAAAAAAAAAACTACAATTCCAGTATTCCTGAAGCGCCTCCCTGGATTTCCACATTACACCACCATGGATAATCACAGAATGATATGGGGCTGGAAGGGACCTCTGGAGATCATCTAATATATGTGGCTTTGCTCTTAAAGTAGCAGACACCACTGCTTTAGCGAAACTTGACAGGAATTGAATCCTCTCCCCTATCAGGAAGTGAAATTTTAGCAAAATGGTTCTGAATAACAGATGACAGTGACAGATGCTGGGTAGAAACGCACAGAAGTTTGTTCCTTTATAAAAGCAGTAAAAGCACTGCCCAGGATCACTCTGTTCTGAGTACGATACTTCAGTAGTCTGTAAAGAACTATCCAAAATGTGATTCTATTAATTCTTTTAAAAGAACTATTTAGGTAATAGAAAAATAGGTTACACATACAGAATCCTCTTTGTTTGTTATCCAAGTCTTTGGAAGTAACCAAGTACTCATCACCAGCATCCTGGCCTGTATCAGGAACGGCGTGGTGAGTAGGACTCGGGAGGTGATCGTCCCCCTGTACAGGGCACTAGTGAGGCCTTACCTTGAGTGCTGTGTCCAGTTTTGGGCACCATATCACAAAAAAGACATTGAGGGGCTGGAGTGGGTCCAGNTTGGAATGGGCTGCCCAGGGAAGTGGTTGAGGCACCATCCCCGGAGGTGTTCAAAAGATGGGTAGACATGGTGCTTAGAGACATGGCTCAGTGATGTTTTTTTTTATCAGAGTTAGGTTGATGGTTGGACTAGATGATCTTAAAGGTCCCTTCCAACCTAGATAATTCTATGATTCTGTAAGTAAGGCTAAAAGTGAAAAAAGCCTCTAGTTTCTTGCAGCATAATTTCAGTAATACTAATTTTTGGACAATCAGTTCTCATGCAGACACTAACACAAAGTACGCTAAACCAAGTGGGGGAAAAAAAAAAGTAAATTAATTTCTAAACCCTACCCTAGAAACAAAAGGAGCTTTATCAGTGAATTAGTGAACAACTTCCAGCCACGTAACAAAAATATGCAAGAGCAGGCCATGTGCGGAATAAAAAACACACACTGCAACCTGCCAGGCACCCTCGGAGTGGAAAATTTCAGAAGCGCCACATTTCTCATCTAAATATGAAGGACATAATTAAAGATGCGTCTTAACTTAGAGTTTCTGCTTTGCTTTATACTTGTTTACTAAATGCTATGACAAAATATTGTCTACTTCCATGAACAAACACACCAAAAAGAATGAGAGACGCCAAATAATCCAAAACCACGTTTCCCCAACTTGTTTACTGCTGGGAACTGTGTATGCGAGCCTTTAAATGCTACACAAAACTCATCTGTCACCCCTGCTATCTTAATGACTTGTATGTCTAACTGCCATTATGCCAAGGTATTTGATTTTATTTTCAGAGGCAGCATTTTTGCAATGCATCGTGAAGCACAATCTTTGCAACCCTCCCCTGACAGAGCTTTGCCCTGGCCTCATCCCTCATTTCACCAGAAAATGAATTTAATTTAGTTTCTCTCCCCACATTCAGCCAGATCCATCTTCTGGTCATTTATGAGGCCATACTGGCAACCTCTCATTAGTTACCCTATTTTGCCTCTGATTTTCCTATTTCTTCTCTTCTTTCTAAAATCTGGTTGGGCAACAGTGGCAGCTGGTTGGCATTAAGGCAACCAGGTGCATGGATGGAACGGAGGGGTTAATTTTGCTGATAGCTGGCAACGCCACTTTTAATTATTGAATATTTCATATTCATTGAATATTCGGTTATTTACTAGCATCACTATACACAAGTAAGGTCCTAGTAGAGAAGTAGAGAAGAGAATACCTACCAGAGAAGGTATTGATGCTGTAATAGCACATATAAAGTCCTTTTTGCATATACTAAGTGCTTTAGACAACACCAAAAAAATTCACTTCCAACATTAAGTGTTGGGTCAACCATCAACTCTGAACACCACGCTACAGGCATTCATTAATTGGGCAGAAAACACAGAACGTCAAAGTCAATTCAGACAGTAATAAGGCCTTAACTAATCTAAATGGCTTTGCATCATACTTAGTAATTAAGAACAAACTCTGGATTTTTCAAGTACCCCCTTCACATCATTCACCCCCCCATCCGAACTGAACCACCGTATAAACAACATAAAAGCAAAAGCTTCACAGAAATCTACTTTTGGATTATTTTATTTTTCCTTTTGAACATACTGTTTAGCAAGTTCCATTGGACATTCAGCTGAGGAGGTAAATAATACGTGTAACCAAAAGTGAAATTCATGTTGGTCAGACAGCCAAAACCAGAGTTTTGCCCCAAAAAAAGAAGACATTAATTTTAAAAATTACATGACAGAATAAGTAATTCTAAACTAGACAAATCCCTACGTCTAAATATATTATTTAGTTATTAAAATATTTGCATGTAGTTACCCTACAGATTTCTAGAAGCCTTAATTATATAAAACGTTGAGCTGTGCTTAGAAGTGCAGTACAGAACTGAAGCATAAATGTTGATTTATTGCAACTTGCATTAGTCAGATGTAACCGGTAAGAGCTCTCTGCAGATACCAATGTCGGCCCAAAAAGGGAACAGACGCTCAGGAGAATCCTATCAGATATTCTCAACAACTACTGAAACATCCTCAAACGCAGGACAACTGTAGCCTCCTAACGAGCTGCAGACTGTGTCACCAAACATTCTTGAAGATTTTGAGTTTTCTCTGTCTCTTTGGTATCTTTCAAAGACAAGCCTATGCCATCAGAAAAATAAAAATAAAAAAAAAGACATAGCCCATAACTCTCATTCTTCCTACTGCAAAACACGTACGAATAGCAATGAACCACTAAAAGCAAGCCCAATGCTATGGTAGCTTGCAAAGACAGAGTGGGCAGACCAGTGTTCTGCTCGTGACTAAACCAATCACAGTTGCATGATACTGAACAATTGTGGGCGAGAATATCACAATTTCTAATTTAGCACAACATTCTGCTCTGAAGTACAGAGCGTTACTTGAAGTTCCCAGATGCAATTAATGCAGAGGTGGAATTGTTCTTTCTTTTTTTCCATAGCTGCGCTTGTCTTATCTACAGATCTAAAATATTTCTGTTAAGAGCTTCAGAACCACATTAACTGATGGTAGTCTTCTTCTGGTGGTACTTCTGGTACTCCTTATGAACATAGGCAGATAGGGCTAAAAGCAGCTGAGCACCATATATCCACCCCAAAAAAAATAATAATCTAGCAAAGCATGGAAATTCCTTCTAGAAGCTACATGGCATTTTCAGTTGTGTGTGTCGTACCCAGCATTTTACAAGACCCACACAATCCCTGCATCAGAAGTTTAGCCATAGAGAATGGCTGTATTTAGCTTTTCGGTATTCCTTTTCCGTTCTTAAACTGGAACAAAAAAATAAGTGGTCAAATAGAGGTGAGAAGGTCTGCCAAGGAGTTTGGGGTACACCATCAGAACACACCAAACACGCGCAAGATTTGCTGGGGTGGAGGAGGCAAGGCAAGACAAATGCAACAGTGTGACTCAACAGATAAGGCATTTAAAAGAATCTTACAAAATACATTATGAAACATTATATCCTAAAAAAAAAAAACAAAAAATTAATTTCCTTACACTGCAACCAAACCATTCAAGTCTGTAAAACCATTCAAAAGCTGAAATGGATTCAAGCATCTATCATCATCTCCAGTAAACAAGTTATTTACTAAGAAGTCTCAAACCTTCTAAGAGTAATAAATTATGGCTAACAAGGCTATCAAAGCTGGGGTGAAGGAGTTAACACCACCTCCCCTCCCGAGTAACATATTAATTATAGCTTCCTAGGTAGTATTACTGATTGTCTGAAACCTAATCCTGCAACATTTTAAAGCTAAATGACATAGAAAACAAAACTGAAGTGCACTTAAGCAGCACTGTGAACATAAATATCAAATTAATATCCAACCTGTGCAGTAATTATTCATTCTGTAGCATTCAAAAAACATGTTAAAGAAACATGGCAAAAATCCCTGACTCAAATAGCATTTAAGTTTATATCTAAACTTTAACAGGTTAGATGCTCCTTAAACAGGATGAGGCACTGCTCCTCCAACAGTTCCCATACAAAGCCAGGAGAGCAACATTTTTTCCCTGTATTTGAATTAAGTGACCTCTTCACACTCAACACAAATCTCACTGATACAGCCAGTGGAATTAGTGGTGTGATCCACGTGTCCGAACAGGGCTTTCTACCTCACAGCAAAACAAGTTTACTCTGTTACAGAAGGAGCCCAGATTCAGACACCTCAAGAGGTGTGAAATGAATCCCATCCTTGATGCTTCTGATCAAGTAACACCGTGGGTAAGCGCTTTAACGTGTCCTGGCCCTACGAACTCAACAGTGTTAAACAACAAATGAAAATCATGAAGAGTATGAATACTGTGCATGGCATTTACTACCCGAGTGTGGTTTTCCCACCACAACTTGAAGTTTGCATGGTCTGAGACACCAGCTCTCAAAGTCCAGTATAACAACAGGCGGGCAGAAAAGCCCAGGAGGAGGAAGCAGGGTCACCACTTCCCTCCGCTCCGGGCCCTGTATCCCACCAGTACCCATCCCACATCCTCCAACCCCTTCTGGAAGCAGTGCTGAGGCCGACGGCAAAGCTTTCTGCCCACCCTGCCAAATGCAAATCCTTATTTCCCTATTTCCTCTGAAAGGAATGACAACCAGACAAGAGCTAGATACAGGACGCTTGAAAGTCACCCTTTGGATGATGACACCTTAACAAAAATAAAATATAACGTCTGACAGTAGAAGTATTCAACCCATATTCAGATAGCTAGGTATACCCAGTTATCTTTAAAAATCTTTTAGGTTAGAAAAGAACTGAGGTTGCTTTCTTTACAACTAAACTTCATATCCATTTCAATTAGTGAACAGTGAATGATCAACGTGCAATCAGTAAAATAAAGGGGGTTTGCTGTTTAGCAAACCATCCAACTAGAACTTGCACTTTGAAGTAAACTTGTGTTAAACGCAGATTGAGACAGGCCAAAGAGGAAGAAAGTTTCGAAATACCTCTAAGTGAGAAATCCGAGACCATCATGTGAGGCTATTTCATAAAACAAGTGAACATGCCAAAGGCTCATTACTCATGCAAATACTTACAACTCTTGGACAAGATGCACAGGAAAAGTACAGTATTTACCTCACCCTAACACTTAAAACTGCAATACTTTGAGAACTTCATTATTAGTGTTGGCACCTCTACTTGCCACCAGCATGAACGTCAGAGTCAGAGAATAATCCACTCTCTATTGTGTCTCTAACTTACTCTTACTTCATCAGGTATTCAACAACCCCGGGTTTTAAGTGAAATACTGAAGAGAAATGCCTTATGTGCTTTAGTTCCACACAATACAGAATCATCTATATTCAGGTTCTGATCTTAAATTCACTACCCAGCCAAAGAGAAGGAGCTCTTTGAAATATCCAAGCCGTAGCACAAACGGCAGCCTCCACGGCGATTCCAAGACCGATGCTGCTGTTTTCCACAGCAGTTTACAGCTGATGTTTCCAATTCTCATCCATGTGCCAGAGAACTTCACATTTAAGCCTGACTTCTCCAAAATCATGAATGCAACACTTGCCAAGGAAAACATAATTATACCTCCGTCTTGATAGCGCAATACATGCTCCTTCCTGCTTCTAACAAGTCTCTTGCTACACTCCCAATAAACAGATCAGAATTAAGCTTGTCCTTTCTGATCACTGAAAAAACAGCACAGCCATGGGAAAGCAAGCTGAATTTTCACTCCTTTGAACACCATACTTTTCAAAATTTTCTGGTGCAAAACATCCTTGTTACTAACAAAGTGTTTCACTTCCACTTTCGTTTTTATCGTGTACACCAAAAAAGTTTTGAAAAAGGCAAACGGAACCAGACACATTCATGAAACGTTGCTACAGTCGGTTTTCAGAGCAGAACCCATGGGCAAGACCAGATAGTTTCACTTAAAGTATTCCCAATTATACAAGCAGCAGTGAAACAATCATTGCCGTCCCAATAATAAGTTTAGAAACCTTTTGGAGTGAAAAATACAATAAAATAATAAAAAAAAAAAAGAGGCTACAAAGTCTGAAAAATTTATTTCAAGCTATTTTCCCTCAACATCCTGCAAATAAGAGTAGCCTGGTAGGAGCTATAAAGCAAAAACCCATTTGCCAAAGCAAACTGGGTTGACTGATCTTCAGCAAAGTGTTGATTCATCTCCAAAATTGTCAACGCTACAGCTGCCTAAAATCTCCACTTCACCCACAGCCAGATCTGAAGGTAAAAGACTAGAAACTGGTTCTTTTATCGCAGACAGCAAAGCACTACATCTGAACTTCAAGCAGGTTAACAATAGTATTCTGAAAACTCGGTAGCTTCAACTAGTATGCTTAGTCCTCTGCCTAAAGTCTTCTCAAACACTTCATAGGCCCCCAAAAATACAGCATCAGAACACCAAATGACCAGAATTAAAGCAGCACTTATTAAAACATTCATGCTAAAACTTTTAGAAAACTCTACTCAAACGAATAATCAACTACTACTTTCATATTTAAAGAATAAATGCAATAATTTGGGTAACAAGACAATGGCTGTCTTGTTCTTTGGCTTCTGTAAGAATGTTAATCTGCTGCTGACAGCATTTTGGGCATAGAAAACTAGAAGTGGTGAAAAAAAAAATGAAAAACAAAAAAGTCATTGTAATTTTACTAATTTCTGGCAGGAAAGAAATTTCAGCCTTCGGATACCATTTAGGAGACTGCAAACCAATACAAACCAACAGAAGAAACACAGCTCATTAAAATCCATTTGCAAAGTGAGTCAGCTCCAGCACAAATTCTGCCAGTCCTCAAGCTGAAAACCCCCACTTGGTAACACCTCCCAAAAACTTATCCTAGAAATTACGATACAGCTTATTACAAAATGGTGACATTCTCCTTTAACCATATTATCCTTACTCTTTCTACGTTAGCAGCCACTCTAAACATCTGCACAAAACCAAAAACGACAAGTTAATGGAAGACAGCAAGTATTTGCCAAACTTGCAGTTTGACAGACTACCAAAACCACGTGAATTGGCCACACTGACTCAAAGGTGTTCATCTAGTTCAACTTTGCACAGCACCAGTCAGCAGCAGATCAGGGTGATGACAAGAACAATTTTTCCCTAAAAACAACGCAATTTTTGTTTGCAAGAGCAGTGAGATTCCTAGTTTAATACTAACTTTCATGCAGATGTGCTCTCTCATTTCCCCCAGGTAAAGAGGAAGCAGGGGGATATATCTATTTTTAAACCTTCTTTTGATTTTCAATGAATGCCCACATCTCATAGCATGAAAATAACTACCAGTCTTTCTAGAGTTGCCTCCTTAATATAACTCATGATTTCAAAGAGGTCCACCCAGCCAGCCACCACAGCGCTCTTCCATCCATCCCTCCCTCCATAGAATCATAGAATGGTTTGGGTTGGAAGGGACCTCAAAGATCATCCAGTTCCAACCCCCCTGCCCTGGGCAGGGACATCTCTCACCAGACCAGGTTGCTCAAAGCCCCATCCAGCCTGGCCTTGAACACCTCCAGGGATGGGGCAGCCACAGCTTCTCTGGGCAACCTGTTCCAGGGTCTCACCACCCTCACAGCAAAGAATTTCTTCCTGAGATCTCATCTAAATCTCCCTTCTTTGAATTTAAAACCATTACCCCTCGTCCTATCGTTCCACTCCCTGATCAAGAGTCCCTCCCCATCTCTCCTGTAGCCCCTTTAGGGACTGGAAGGGGCTCTAAAGTCTCCCCGGAGCCTTCTCTTCTCCAGGCTGAACAACCCCAGCTCTCTCAGCCTGTCAACATCCCACTACACGTCAAACTTCCCCTTGCTTCGAAGCTTAGTAGTATAACGCTCCACTTGTAACCATCTAGTACTGCGAAGATGCATCCTTTTCCTCCCCATTTTACCTGTGACCGCTTATCATTCTTTTGTAAGGAAACAGCAGTTTTTGTGGAGCTGATCCCAGCCCAGGTTGGGTACTGAGCTTCCATTTTGTTGAAATAAGGCAGTTTTACCACTCGTCAACATCAAGAGAAGTTAGAGCCCTGACTACTGTTCATAGGATACTATAAACAAACATGAGGCAACATAAAAAGAAGTGTCCAAGGGCTTTTGTGGTAAAAAAGAAACACAACACAGATGCATAGTTTCCTAGGAAGGATGTTTACTTAATAAAGGAAACAAACCAGTTTTACTTGGATTCCTCTACAATGAAGCTGGATGCATTTAGAGCTTAGGTAGGTGGTGGCTGGGGTTGTTTTTTTCCTTTCAAACATCTACAGCTGAACCAGAATGGGACCTGTCTTCATTATCCTGTGTTAATAAAATCATATTTCATCAGCTTTGCTTTATTCAAGCAAATAGGCATGCCTCAAAGTGATTCTAGTATTGAGACATGAACTCTTACAACAAATCAACTGGTCAAAACCAAATGAACTCCCAAAACAAAAGTTTCATTCCAAAACCTGCATGTTTCTATAATCTAGATTACTATCGTCTAGAGTAACTAATCTCTTTAAGAAGCTCTACTGGCTCTACTCATAATCTGAGTCTCCCTCTACAAATTTTATGGATTGCTGCAGTATTTTCTTACCAATTTTGAATGCCTTTTTCAACTCCACAGTTGGTAACATCTGTGTAAAATGCTGGGTTTTGTCAGTAGCTAAATCTCCCTTATCCACCTTTCTCAATCACTTACTATTTATCTGGTAGCCGTAGGCTTCTACTAAAATGGTTAATACCACTTTCCTCCAAAGCTGTTATCTTCTCTCAGATGCCCTTGACCTGAAGCAAGGCCCTGATCCTGCTGAAAAATAAATAATTAATATCAGCTTCCAGATCAATCAATTCCCCCAAAACGAGCTCACGGTCAGCCACGGTAACATTAAGGGAGCAGCTGGGACACACAGAACAGGGAGGGAGGGAGAGAAAGCAAAAGGAGGAGCCCCCCTTCTCTGCAGAAACCACCCACGCCAAGGTCAGTTTAAATCAATAACAAAGCAACATCCTTCAGAGCCTGCGGAGCTACAGGTCTCCTCTTTCATAGGAGCAAAACATTAATTTATTTAAAATACAGTCTCGGAAAGAAATCCCGGAGAATACGTAATACAGGCTCATACACCAAAATCAATGGAATCAATTTCACTGTCTCTTATCTGTACTTTAAACAGAATTATTACTGCGTTGTTTCCAGAGCAACTACAATACCCTCCACGGCTCTGGCAGCGGTGTTTCAGTAGATGTATTCAGGGAACATCAACCAGGCAGGAGAGGAGAGAAAGAGATTGAGGCAGCCAGGTTCCAAAAAGTACTGGTAAAGTTAAGTTTTTCAAAGAAAAATTAAAAATATACTCTAGGGAAGACAGAGCTATCATGATGCATTTCATTTGCAACTAAAAATTGCAAGTAGGAGAGGATATAAATATATTTTTTCCTTCCTGCCACATCATCATAGAAGTACTAGAGCTACATGATATTATGCAGTCTAATTTTCATATTTAGCAAAAGAGTAAACAATACTCAGCACTAAAAAAATAATTTTGTTTTCCCTTCAAAAGCATTTTTAAGTCTTTAGGCAATGAAAATAACTTAAGACAACAGTATTCTTCATATGGGCATACAGTGTTACAGCAAGAAGTTATCCTGCAACCTTCTATATATAGCAAATTAGGATTAAAACTACAGTAGAAGGAAGTCTCCTACTCAGAGTAATTAACTTTCATATTTGTTTCAAAATCATCACAGACCACATGGTTTGAGTGCTTTTGTTTATTCATTATCAGTATAATACTTCTTGCCCGCTGTTCTTCAAATAAAAAAAAACAGGTAGCATTTCAAACCGAGGAAAAGCTAATCAAACTTGTCCTTTTCAGAGTATAACTTAAAAGAAACAAGGTAAGACTTATTATTTTTATTTGCTTTAGATATAGGCACCCAAAATTCCCCTGCTTACTGCATGTAGTGAGGGTAGGAGGGAGGAATGCACTTCAAGTAAAATCCAGTGGTTGGGATTTTAAAAAAAGAAAAAAAAAATCAGCAGATTGATAAAAGCAATGTTGATAATTTCCTAGCAAAGCTCACTGAACGTAGTCCAACTTGTAAACAGAGACTGTAGTGTAAATCTAAAAAAAAACAACAAAAAAAAAATCACTTACTGAGCCATTCAGTCCTTCATCAAATGCTCCACATACAGAAAAATAAACAAGAAACGTTCAGGAGTCACTGATGACCCAGCTCAATGGAGCACAGAGCAGTTATTTACTATTAAGAATAAAATAACCTTTGTCTGAAAGTTTCCTTCCTAAATAACAAATGTAACTTGCAGAGAACCCTGAATGCTGAACAAAAAGCAAAAAAGAGCATTCATACCACACCTCCAGGTACAGAAAGTTTCCCCTTTTAAGGAGAAACTCCACAGAGCTAAGAAATCCAAAATGTCTTCACCAAATTTTTATTCAGCAAAAAAAAAAAGTTCAAATTAACACCCTCCCACAAGGTTTGTTCGCTTTTAAACACAGCTTTAAGAGAGAAATACTGTTTATTGCTCAGCTCAGTTTTAGAAACAGAGCACACGAGAATTTTTTTACAAGTTAACAATAACCACAGAAAGAAAGCACAAAAAAACAAAAAGGATTAAAAAAAGGGTATTAAAATTGTAACTGGAGACAGTACCAGAGGGCTGGGCTGGTGACAGTTTTTAATTGCCTTATGATGCAGAAGAAAAGGTAGGAAACAGAAAGCGTTGCCCAAAGAAAAAAGGATCAAAGCTGTCTTTGCATTCCTGCAAATCCCGAGTTACTGCAGAAGTTAAGGCTTCACCAAACCCAAGCAGCCCCAACACAATTTCCAATTTCCACGAGTTTTGGTGGTGCTACTTGTAGGTTGAGATAAAGCTGCAATAGCCAGTGATGGGCTCCCTCCCACCTCTGCATCCAGGATTCACCTGCAGCAGCGTAACACCACCTGCACCCAGGGGAAAAAATTCTCCAAATATACTTTAAAAACTTTGCCAGGGACCATAAGACTGAGATTCAAAAGGTGAGTGGTTCTTACCTGATAATTCAAACTCTGTTGACTCAAATGAGTCAACAGTTCTATTATAAACAGTCCTGTTAACTCAAATTCTTAGCTGCCCTGACAAGAACATTATCTTCAATTTCCCAGATTTTTAGTTAAAACTCTGGAGTATTTTTCATTATACAGATTTAAGGATTCCTCTAACAGGTCTCTGAAAAATGCCATGATTTTGGGACTGGAAGAAAAAGGGGCAAAGTCCAGAAGTAGGAAAACAAGACAAAGCCACGAAAGAGATATATGGTAGTAAAACTCTCTTCGGTTAAGTTCACAGATGCAAATTTTACAGTACCCAGACAGTCCTCACATTCTATTTATGCTGATTCTAAGTTTTAACGGCACATTTTCATTTTATTCACCCCCCTCCCCCTCTCAGATATGCAAAGATAGTTTCCATAGTAACAGGAGAGACTTTAGTAGTATCCAAAGGCAGAATAACACTAACTTATGTAATAACTTGAAATTCACCTTGGTTTGTAAAATGTAGATGTGCATATTTTAGGGCATAAATAGCAGTTATTTACTCTTAACACATACCACATGGGATCAAGATAAACATCTCAAGTTCCCATATTTTAAAAAGCCTTTTTCAGAGAGAGGATGTGACAGACTCATCCCAATGAAGTCTTCTCATACATCGGGATTTCTGCAGCAACTCTTACGTAAAATAATATGCTTTTGACTTCTGAGGAGTTTTTAACAATGCTTTAAAAACTACCAAAAATGAAAAATAACTATAGCAATTTTCCTAGCCTTCCCACGATATCACAGCTCTTTGCAGTATGTTCCTCTCCCCGGAAGCTGATTGAGAAAAGCCATTAAATACAAAAAGGACATACAAGTTACAGCACACAAGCTAAAAATCAATTGTAAGGGCATCAAATTGCTTACTTCATACAAACTTTAAAAAAAAAAAAGGAAACTAGATTTTTAGGTGTTTTTCACAGTGATAGTATCATCATGGGAAATCTTATCAAGATCAACTGCCTCTGCAATTCGGTCCAGTCCTCCTTTGACAAATCCATGGCAGCTCAACCTAGTTATGATAGATCGGTATCGCCGAGGTTAGTGAGAAGAAAATGAGTCATGCCCAGGGTGCGTAGGAGCAGGCAGCCAGAACCTGGTAGGAGGTCCCCAGAAAAGCAGAGCTGTCTTCAAGAAAGATTATTGCTGAAAGAGCAACACAAGAACCCGCTGATGGGGGTGAGGGGGGAATGATACTGAGTCAAAGGGGTTTGAAAGGAAGGGTCTACTACAGACCACTGCAAGGCAAGAAAAAGAAAACACCAGGTAAAGAACCCGGGTAATACCCAACAGCGAGACCTGGGAAATCTTCAGAAGAGGTGAAGGTGGTGGTCAAGAAAACAAGTTCACAGGACAGGAGATGGTGCAGAAGGGTTAGGATGAAAACACTGGAAGGCAACAATACTCAGCTATGGGCAAAGGAAGCTACAAGTGCTTGAGATCTTATCTCCGAGCGGGATTCCAATGCCACTCAGCTACTTAAAGGCCAAGATTTCTCCTGGTTGACTGGTTTTTAATCTTTGTTTCAAAAGCCTCTACAAACCCAGCCAACTACAGCCATTTCAGCTCTATCTGGTAGTTATGACAATTCACCAACTGCTGATCGAGCTGTCAAAACCTGGAAACCTCGCCGCACAAAGTTTCTTTGCTGGGTTTCTCCTCTTCATTATCACTAATAGTAAAAAATGCACCAAGAAATTACGAGCTTAACGAAACTCAGACCAGAGCAAAAACTGATTATATTTCAGGGAGAGATAATAAGTGACAGCTTGAAGTTGACAACCTCTAGTGGAGAAAGGCCTCAAAATTTCTGTCCTGACAAAAATCATGAAGAGCTTCAGTAGAGACAAAGAAATAGAAGTAATGGAATAAGAAAAGCTGTAAATTCGCAGTTTTCATCACTAGAGAAATCTACTAGCCTTAAAAAGCACTTTGCCAGGGAAGTGACAGAAGTCGCATAGTTCACAACCCTTGAAGACCACTGAATGCCAATATAAGCATGCCAAGATCATTGTGCTACGTGACCAAAAATCACTGCACTCTTCACATCGCTCCACTACTGCACACCGAGCCTCACCACCAACTTCCAAATGGATCATTCAAGCCAGAAAAGGTCACTCCTGCGGCTTCAGCGTCACCTTAGCGATGCACTTTTACAGACAGCTAAGCTGATGCCATCGCAGGAGGCCACCTATGTACTGAAGAAAGAACGGACAACGTAACATAACCTTTTCCCGAAAGTCACTGAATTTTATTTTTTTCTTTTAATTCAGTTTCTGTTCTGGAACTTATCCATCAAGGATAAGTTATCCATCCAACTTACATATTTATATTAGTATATAACATAAATATTTATATTTGTATATAACATATAAATATTTATATGTTATATATTTTATATAATATTTCTCTATTGTATGTTATTATTTTTATATCATACATATTATAACATAATAAGTTATCCAAAGATAACTTACCCACCCAACAAGACCACCCTTCTTCTCTACCGCTGACCCCATCTGCACAGTCCCATCCTCTCCCTTCTTTGCACTGGTCCCAGCGCTTAAAGCACGTCAGGTAAGAGTCCAAGAAGAAATCCATGGGTTTTTCTGTTGCCGGCATTTCTTATTACATTCCTGCAAGCTAAAGCAGCACAACGCTGGGGGCAAAGAGGGCACAGAGTAGAAAAGGAGCAAGAACTCCCCTCCCTCCCCTCCTTGCGGGCTTCGAGAACTGGGATGAGGATGCCTACTCCCACCAGCTCTCTTGGGCTAACAATGTCCCTTGCGTGGCCAGCTGGGGTCACCTCCAAAGAAGAAAGCCACCCTTCAACAGCCACCCACATGAGAATGGCTTAAACCAGTTCTGCAGTCACAGCTGAAAATACACTTTTTTCTAGAAGCCCTGGCTTCTCTGGGATTAATTTGAAGAGCTCAGAGCATTAAGATGATGGATAAGTTCCAGAACAGAAACTCAATTAAAAGGGGGGAAAAAACCCCAATATTTCAATGACTTTCAGGAAAAGGCTACATTACGTTGTCCATTGTTTCTCCAGTAAATACAATGCAGTGCTGTAGTTAAAAACGGTCCAGCTTAGTATTACAAGCCATTATTTGAGAGAAATTTATTAGCCAAATACAGGTCCGTGTTCTCTGTCTCACCTGAAAGGCAGCCAAATTAATCCACGATCACGGATTAAATTTAGACTTTTAAACAAGAAAAGAATCCACAATTGTGCAGAATTACAAAGCAAGTTAATTAAAAGTCAATGAATAAACTGAATGTGAAAAGCCAGTGTTATCTTCAGGCTCAGAACAGAAGGTTCCTTAAAACTTTCTACCAAATTAAGTAGTGAACGAGCAGAGCCGGAATGAATAGAAAATAGCCTCGTGGTGTTCCAACCCGTGGAAACACGGTTTTGTTGATCTGATTTTCATAACCGTGACTAAATACCTTCAGCACAGTGTCAGATGTTACATATACAGCTGTCATTCATAAATAACCATTAAAGAGGCACATATAGATAGGAAGAAGACAGTAATGATAATCTATATAAACAATTAAGTAAATCCCTGAATATCTAATGAAATATAGCAGAATTTTAGGCTCTTTCCTAGTCCTAAAATTCATTGTGCATTCCTTTTCTGTCAAGTGTCTAGATTATCTTTGCCAGCATCTTCTCTAATCCAATAAAAGCCTCCAATCATGGGAACCTGTTGAACGATCTACGTCATTTGACTGTTATAGGTGAAAACTTTCCAGCCTATATTTAATCTAAATCTCACCCACTACAGTTTACTTCCTCTTAATCTACATCTTAACCACAGAGCAGTCGGTAAAGTTGGGTTTTTTTAAAAAAAAAATTAAAAAAAAAAATCAAGATGCTTCTGTGAACTATTTCTTACATACACACCCCCCACAGACTTTTCCATCCCCCAAAATAAAGCAGTTTTTTTATTTAATTGGTCATAGGTTCTGAGCCTCTCAATCCACTTTGCTACTTTCCTCTGTACTTTTTGGATTAATACTTATGACTAGACACACAAGTGCAATCAAAAAGAAGAAAAAATAAAAGCCTTCTGGAATTTACACCGGATCAACATATCCCAGGACAGCACCCACTTTTGCCAGCTGCATAATGTTGCTTATTCCGAGGAATTTGTGACTAAGGATTCTTCCCTACAGCTGTGCTGCCCATACACCTCGATTTGAGTGCTTGAGAGCGCAGCATTTCATACTTTGCAGCGTTTTATCTCGTGGATCGTACTTCTCAAACCTACCAAAATGACTGAATTTAAAGTTTATTCTATTCTTCTCCAGATGCCTGTCAGCAATCCCTCCTAACTCTCAAGGCATATTGACAAGTTTTCTCTTTTAAGAGTGATAGATAATATGACTAGAAATGACCCCCTGAACACGTCACCTGGTTTTCTCCCAAGCTTCAAGAGTTCTTCCAGCTTTGCAAAGAGTAATTTAAAACTATTTGGGGGTTGGTTACCAAACAACTTACGTGATCAACTGAAATACCATATTTATCAAGTGTATGAACATGGAACTATGTTAAAAACCTCCTAAAAACTAAAACTGGCTCTGGCTCATATGTATTTTCCAGACCACGCTGTCACGTAACATAATAAATCCACTTATAACAGGTTGGATTTCTCAAATCACTGTATTCCTCCACCAGATTCACTACTTGGGGCGGGCGGGAGGGAGCACCACAACAGCTGACAAGCACCTCTGTGCTTTTACAGTCTGTGAAATATTAAAAAAGAATTACTTTTCCCAATGCAGACTGACACATCATATCGATTAAGCACAAGATGTAAAGAGCATCAGCACTACACAAAGCAAGAACCGTTTAATACCACCTACAACCAGATTAATTATGGTCTGAAAAAAAAAAAAAAGGGAAAAAAAAAAAGCTGTTCCAACACAGTATTTTCTCAACATCCCTGGGAGGCACGACTGCTGCTTCACAGGCTGCGGATGTTCCAACTTCCTTAGTTTATACAGCCAGCCAACAGATTGGACAATTTAGGTTTTAGAAACGCCGTGTCCTCAAACAAGATCGCCAGATCATGCAGCCTTGCATCTCCAGCTCAAGAGTAATTTTCAGGAACACCCTGGAACTTTCATTAATTGTTATTAAACTTCAGGGTTTTTAAAGCGTCATGTTGAAAAGAAACACACGGGTGTTTCACCCACTGACATTCAGGAATCCCAACTCAGGATGTCAATACTATTCCCAATAACATCAGAAGTTTTGGGGTTTTTTTCTGATAAGAAACCCACACTACTTTGTGGGGCGTGGGGTTTTTTTTTCTTTCTTCCACCTTCTGCGTACTCTCGCCAATTAGAGAGCTTTTTGAAAAGCCCATCAGGAGACATGGCAAACTTCTGAATGTTTTTCCAGTGTTTCCGAAGACACAAATCCCATTTTCCGAAGCGAACAGTCAAAAGCCCGTAAAGCTTCCCCTTGCTCATTACCAGCCTGATTAAGAACATGTAGAAGCGACTCAGAGCCGCCGAAGGCTGCCGAAATTAATTATTTTATATGCTTTGGGTGCAAAGCGCTTCTAACTGCGGGCGTTACCATGTGCATTAAGCGCTGTGGTATGAATATATTAACTTTAAAAAATAATAACCATAGAATAGAATCATAGAACGGTCTGGGTTGTTAGGGCCCTTAAAGATCATCCAGTTCCAACCCCCCTGCCCTGGGCAGGGACACCTCCCACCAGACCAGGTTGCTCCAAGCCCCATCCAGCCTGGCCTAATAGTTAAGTGAATAATAATAATAATAATTAAGT
>VXAK01007218.1:1596-54816 GCA_013399435.1 Arenaria interpres | reverse complement strand
ACCCGTGGATGGATTTTGTCAGGAAATATTTATCTGTAGGACTACACATGTAGAGAACATGTCTGTGTCTCTTATCCCTCAGGCTATCTGAAAAGATTATGGATATTCTCTGCGCTGTGGTCACATACCGAACATCCGTATATCTCGTTCACGTGTCATTGTTCACAAACAGGGTCATGGGTTTAACATCCAGGGACAGAAATATGTCCTTTTATATTAGTCCATTCCTTAGGCTGTGCTTTTTGTCTAGTTCCTTCCCCTTAGAAAGTTTTTTTGGGTGGTTTTGGGTTTTGGGTTGGTTCTTGTTGTTGGTTGGTTGTTTTTTTCCCTGGAAATAATAGGAAACAGATAAGGAAGCAGGCTACAGCAGATACACCACTTAGTTTCTGTCAGCTAGACGAGCATACTTTCTTCCTCCTTAGTATAATGGCAAAAAATAATGTCAAGGCTGGGACAAGCATCTTGACAATTTGATGGTAGCACGACATGGAGAGAGGTGGATAGGAGTGTTCTCATTTTACTTTTTTTGTAATTTTTTTTTTTTAATAACTTTTCTGTGTACACTTCTCTTGCCTTTCTACAACGCCTGCTATAGGAAGTAAGCAACTTTAAACAACCAGCCTGTTCGGTGGGGGTAGGCCTGATATTAACTATTTAAGTAGGATTTATGCTTTGAATCTGCAAAAAATATTCCCTTATACTTAATTTTACAGAGCTGTCAGCAAAGTATGCTATGAGGGAAGTAACAGTGTGTGTTTTTCACAGATTTCAGTTTTACTGAAGAACATACCCAGGGAATGTTGACAGGACCCGGTTAAGATGCATGGAATGTTTGGGAGGAGGAAGCAGCACCATTTTTGCAGATTGATGTAGGTGGGTACTTTTCTTCTTCCACCTGTGGCTCGTGACTCTTTTCCCAGAGATAAGGGTATGGTTTTGCATCAAAAAAAAGCCCAGCAAAAAGGCGTCAAACATTTTTGTCAACTTATTTTATTAGTGCTTTATAAGGTATGTACCTAAAGCATGAGGAGGTCATATCTTCTTTCTAAAGGTGTCTTAAAATGATAAAGCATTTCTAAAGCCAATAGTTTCTTCTTCACAATATATTTCATGTTAATAAATAATAAATAAATTGGCAGAATTTGAATGATTTCCATCTGATTTAATGTTATCTTTTATAAGCCCATAAAAAGAGAGATTTCCAGAATAACAATCGGATATTGTTTGGGGGGAAAAAAAAAAAAAAGTAAAGAAGTTACTCAGTTTCTCACCCACAGTATACATATTTGGAAGAGCTGAAACTTCCTCATAATTATATCAAACATAAATAGCTTATTTTATGGCCATCAGGACTGAATCTATATTTCTAAAGGTTTCATTTCTGGGGGATTTGGAAATCAGATTTTTTTCTTTGTGCACTGAAATATTAATAAATATTGCATATCAATTTTTAACTTAACTTTTCTTTGTTTCACTGGGTATGGCTCATAAAAATGTCTCTTATTCCACTTACCAATATCCAAACTAGGCGAAGAAGCATTAAAACAAAGCACATAAATACAGCAGAAATGTAAATGAAAGAACTCTGGTAACAAGACTTGCTTGAAGAAATCCGTATAGACACAGTAATATATATTTCTTCCAAAATATCTTAAAGATCTTTTGCTCTACCTCCTGCATATTATAAAACACTCAGGGAATTATAGATTAACTCCTGTAATACATTTAGATTATTATTACTTCCAATGACAACAGTGCAATTCTTTGAACAGTGTGCATTTCATATATACAGAACAGCAGTAGAATAAATAAGGCTTATATTGTATTGGGAAAAAACTACATTTCATGATTCACTTAGGGCTTGGCAGAAAAATAGGAGCAGGTAGATATCCCCACAAAATGATTATGAGCTGTCTGGTGAAGATTCGGGCAGTGAATAATTGCAAGAAGTAATTTTGTTTTCTGCAATTTAATATAATCAACAATGGAGGTAAACAAATCTTGATAAGCCACAGGTCTCAGTTAAGTCCCAGTTTAAAAGTTTCGTTTGCTACAGGGCTTACAGAAACAATGAATAGTACCTTTTTACTCCAAAGAGCTGATGGGCATCCTCATGGAGATATGTATTATTCAGTACTTAATTGGTGAGCACAGCTAATTTTTTGCAGGTCTTAGGTAGCTTCTTCAGGTCTCACCTTTTGTTAGCTCTTTCCTGCTGATGTGCTGCTGCCAGTGAGGGCTGGGTTCTCAAGGCTGTTGAAGGTTTTTGCTCTGTCAGCTCTAAGTTGGATATTCTTGGCCATGTCCTGGTTTGAGGTGTCCAAGCTGTTTGCATACAGCTGTCCATTAATCATGCAGGTACCAATCCACTTGGGAGCAGCTATACTACCCATAGGCAAGAGCACCAGGAATGCAAAAATGACCCCGAGTAGGTGTCATTTCTGACACTGCTTGGAGCTGTCATCCTTGGCACATCAGAGACCTTGACCCAGGCAGAGCTCCTCTGCGGGAGGATGGGATTGTCCATGTTTCTGAGGACAAGGAGCGCTGGGAATGGCAGCGGTCCCACCTGTGGGAGGGATGCTCTGCTGCCTTGCCAGAAAATGAAATGAGCAGACCATGTGCTGCCAAGGAGGACAAATGGGAGACCGACAAGATCTTTACAGTCACCCTACAGAACACCTACCAGAGTCTTACCAGCATTTCAGGGAAGGATGGACAACCTGCAACACAGCAAATCAGAAACTTCCAAGATGGCGGCGACTGGAAATTTGGCATTTGCCACAAAACAACAAATGCCCTTCTCTGCCTGTTTCTGCAATTACAGAATTGGTACAGAGTGTTGGAAACAGGTGAGGAGATGATGTCCCATTAGGGGAGGCATCAGATTTGGCTGAGTCTTAACCAAGACTATGCATGTAGAAAGAAAATGAAGTTACTTGAGGCTTTCTCTTGTAGAGGCTGAAGGGCACCTATTTATGTGCCCAGAGGGGCAGAGGTGGTGGAACTGGAGGTGATTCCTATGACTGGAAAAAGACCAATGTTGCATCTGTCTTCAATAACCAGGATTCAGTTTCACTTAAGATCCTGAGGAGGTCATGCCATTTCCAAGAACATGCTGATGGCTGGTTTTGTTTTCAAACTCAGGTGTCTTAAAAATGCACTGTTCAAGAACAAGATACAACAGAGGGGTCCTCATGGGAATGGGATGTGTCTGAGATCAGTGTAGAAATGACAAGCTGTAATATCAGTGCACCATTCCTACTGTCCAAAGTTAGTTATCAGCTGTAGAAGAGGCATGTAAGGGAGGCTTGAAATTTCAGACTCGAAGTGAGCTTAGCTATGTCATATGAGAACTTCAAGTCCATTTTAAAATGGAGAAGGGGTAGGAAAACATGAAGAAAATTCATTTAAAAAGATACAATATGGCTGACATGCCTGCGTGCTGGCATGTAATTAGTTATATTTGAATCATCAGAATTAACGTTCATTAGATGTTGTCTATCTATGGGACAAGTGAGCCGTGCAGAAGAATGTCCTTTAGATTTCACTGATGACTAGTAAGCACCAAACCACCCCAAAAGTCTGTATCTGCTACATTTAGACCATCTGGACTGTTTGACCTGGGAGCACTTTTGGTAGACCTGCAAAAGTCTAAAGTACCAGCGACTGCCTGGGATCAGTTGAGTCTCCCTGAACAAAATAGGACAAACCAAAGAACTTGGATTTAGTGGCAATCAAGCAACATTTATCATGGAAGCTTTATGAGCAGGAATTTGTTCAGTTACACTCCTGTCATGCTGAAAACAGCTTGCTCTAGATTAAATTAATTTTTTGGGTATGTGATTAGGAGTCACTGACATGAAATCAAAAGTGATAAATATCAAAAATAGGTTGTTGGATCAGCTTTCCTAGGTTGGGCAGCTTAATTACCTTCACCGTAATTTGAAGAGCTCACCCTTAATCACTTTGTGGCTGTGTATATTTATAAATCATATTTTCACAAATCTTGATATTAAAAAAAACCCCTTCATAATAAAGTGCCTCAGAAATCTTGCATACTTCACCAGTTTTTGTCTGGCCTACTTTAGAGATTAGTTTAATTTAGGTGATATTTGACTCCCCACTGTTGATGTTGTGTTGTTTTTTTTCTTTTGCTTCTTGAGGAGATTAGCTTTATATAAACACGTTATCCATAACATAAATCAAAGTAGCTGGAAATAGTAATATTGTACGGTCATGTATATTCATGGTTGTTTGATGAAGGAAAGACATTAACATATTTCTAGATTCTCTGTCATTCCCTTCCATTTTTTTTTCTTAAAAGAAAAAAAAAGAAAGAAGGAAAATGTTCTCGTAAATTCATGTATTTATGAGAATAAAATTATCAAAACAGGTAGAGCAATAACTCACTTTTCTCTCTAATTTGACGATTTGTAAATTAATGAGAAAAAAAAAGTTTTTCTGGTTCCATCAATCAATGTTGTGGCAGATTCTACTGTTATAATTAAATGCAGTTTTTCCGTCTCCCTTTCAACATGGGGAATTAAAATGCTTTTGAAATAAGCACCAGCACCACTTTGACAAGCAGGAGCACCTACACTGGTATGGGAGAGCTTGCAGCAGTTCTGCACACATTGTTGGATGGATTTTATTTTTTCCAGCTATTACCTGCCGGTATTGTTTGTATTGAGTTTATTACCTGTTGCTTAGGGTTATAGCTGAGAGATGTCCTTTCATGCAAGCTCTGCGTTATGAAGTGTGTCATTATCCAGATGAAGGGAAGGATGGCATCTCAACTGGAGAATTTCACCCTTCAGGCATTAACATGTGTCCAGCCTATTGCTGAGTGCTCGTCCTACCCTGGGTTCCTTCACTGATTTTTATAGCGAACAGCTACACCAGAGACAAGTATGTCATGGCGTTATGCCCTCTGTACTCCTATAAGATGAAAGAATTACTGGTAAGTAGACTTTGAAATTTTAGTAATTCTTCCTTTGCCTATTTACAAAATCTCAGCCATTCTGACCAACTTGACAAAGGTGCTTAGAAAGCCCAAGGTCTCCCTCATATCTGAGAATCCTTTGTGAGCTGTCCCAAGGCATTCCTTAGGTCAGGGAGATCGTAATTTCTACAGCCACAAGGGTTACACACAAGCTGGTTTGTACATTGGGCCTTGCACTTATCATGGAATAGGATGCTAGGCTGCGCAAGTCTATGTCAGCACCCCCCAACAAACTGGATTTAATGCACAGAAAAACTCCCGCTCATGCTTGTGAGGTCTTCTAAGGAGTCCCACTGGAGAAAGGGGGCAAGGGGTTTCATTGGATATAAATGTTGAAATTACTTCAACAGATGTTGAAATTATTGGCTTATTTATTACTGAAGTGAACTGACTGACTCAACAAATCTCAACAGACCACCTTTCAGCAAAATAAAACTATAGCTTCTCCACTCCTTTAATATTTTATACTTAATGCAGATTAAACTACCTTTTTTTTTTTGTAGCTTTGGCTCTGAGGTGGAACAGCTCAAAAATAGATTTTCTACTCCATGTAACATCTGCCATTTGAAAAAAAAAAAAGGGGAGAGGTCATTCATTCCTTTGTGAATGAAAAAATTGAGTTCTGAAATTTTCCAAAAGAGGAGAAAACTCGAGGGGGAAAAAAAAAAGGAAGCTTAGAAATACTCATGAAATTGCAATGCCTGTAGTGAACTGGAGGCTGGTGTCCAGGTTGTGGGGATCTGCCACTCAGTGGTGACTTTCTGTTCCCAGGTCCTTTCCAGCACAGGGCAGAAACCAGGAGATGCACAACATGAGATTTCGGTTTCTGCTTCTGCATCACAGTATCTTTGGACTCCAAGAATGTGACACGAGCTTTCCAGGATTCTGCAAGCTTAAGACGTAGGAGGGAAGCCCTGATTAGACCAAAGGTTCCTTTGTAAGGCTTTTATTACTGGGTTGTTGTTGAAAAAGATAAATGAAATGAGACTTACCAAGGCAAACTTAGATAAGCATGAAGAAAGAAAAAAATGACAATTACCAGTTTGATCTAAAGGAGTAATAATGTAAAAAACTGAATTTAATACACAGTAAAACAATATAAGGCAATGGAGATACTATAATTATGGAAATAATTTAATATATACATGTTTAATTAAAAACACCATTCATCTAAGAACATACACTCTGTTTTGAATAGTAATTTGAAATCAGTTCAATATAATTTTCATTTAATACTAATCTTGGACCTGCACATTGAAGACATTCAGCACAGTGGAAATTAGATTTCAGTGAATTGTGTAATGGTTTGTCTCTTGGATCCCAAACTGTGAAAAGTAACGTAGATCATGGGAGTCCAGCACATAATTGCCCTTTTTGCATAATGTTAAAGTTAGCGCTTACCAGTGTCTAGCTTCTGAATTAATATTGTCTGGGCTGCTACTTGCAATCTCTATATCTTTGAAAAGAAGTAAATTAATTCCAATATGGCATTTTGAATTGTCGAATTTCTGTTTTTCTTTCCATTTGTTTTTAAAATTACCTTTACTTTGACTAAAATCATAGTGAATAAGTTTAGTTGCTTTGTGTTTCCTTTGAAGTTTTATACTGCATATTTATAGAAAGTGGAAAAAATAGTATAGTAATGAAAAACTGAAGCATTCCTTCAATGGTTTTCTCTTTTATTTTGTCTTTGTTTGTTTGTGGGTTTTTGTTCATTGTTTGTTGGTTGTTTGATTGGTTGTTGTGTTTTTTGTTTCCCTTAATTAAATATGCTGAAAAAACATATCCATTTTACCAAATGCTTCCAAAACCAATAGCAATATGAAAAACTGAAAATTACAATTCCAGAATGCAACAGGGCGTGAAGGTAAGCTGTGCTGATGGAATGATATTTTCCAAGGCATTTCCAGTCAGTTCCAGAAACGGCTTGGTGCCTAACCACTTAATTATCTTATTGTGTTCATTCTTTTCCTACTTCAATATTTTTCTCTTTATTACTGTTATAATTTTTTAAAAAGCTTATGGAATTAAAACCTTTGTTTCAGTGTTTATAAAAGCTCCTAGAATGTGATGTTTTTTCTTTCTAAGTCATCAAGGTTGACCTCAGATTTCTTATCAGAACACCTAAGTGGGCTTATTGACAAGAGTAAGACATGTCACTGGCTTTTCTTTAATTGGAGTTTCCACATGTCCCCTCTTATTTTCTCAGCTGGCTATTTCAGCTTTTTCCCATATAGTTGCAAATGTTATTTGCAAACATTGCTTTCTGATATACAGGTTTTAGATATCCTCAGTTATTGTGAAGTTATGTACCTTCCAGAAGTGTATCCAGAGTAGTGATAGAGCCAACGTCATGTGCTGTTCATTCTTTCATCTCGTCCCCTCCTTGTGCTTAGTGTGAGAATTTTGAATTAAATATAGTATAACAATCTTCCACAGGTCTGTATCATCAGAAATATAGATGATAGATGGGAATGCTTGCATGGTGGAGATTCTGGGGAATGAGTATTGCACAGTATCAGACTGAGCAGTGAGAAACACTTTTCTGCATGTGGGAAACTCCTGCTGAGATGTGAAAACAGGAATTCCTATTGTGGTGTGTTTTGGGTAGCAAAGTTATCATATACAGTGAAAAGTCAGTGACTTCTGTCTGTGCATATAAGCATTTTAGTATGTGGTGGGAGCCTGATCTCAACTCAGTGCTTTTTGGGAAGCTAGTGTGCAAGACGACTTTGATGTATTACAATAGCATCTACTTCTGATGATTTACTATATCTTGGAAGAGGTAATCCCTTCAAGGACTGTCTCTTAGATTTCTGGGAGATAGCATTACTTTTCTCAAATTGGGAGATAACAAAGATATTTTGGAGCAGCATTGTCCTTCACATTGATTTATTTGAACAAAACACAGAGTCTTAGCCAGCAGTGGTTGTAAAATGCACATGAATCACTGCCATTTAGGCTCTTCATTTACATGAAAATTAATTCCTTCTGAGAAAAGTTCTGTATGAAACAGACATTTCAGATTTAATAATCTGTGTTTTAATAGATCTGAGGCATCCAGGGGCCCTCCTGAACTCTACAGTTTGGGTTTTGTCCTCTGTTGTGCCACCAAAAAAAAAGTGGACGGAAGCTGCAGACTTTTGTGTTGGATACTACACAGAGAGAAAGTGGGTGTTGGAGCCATTTTGTAATGCAAACTGGGCACTCTGGGCTTGCCATATGGCCTTAGAAAAGTTGCTTATGTGTGAAGCCGATTGGTTTTCTATTAGAAAATGCCAACTTGTTTAAAATTGAAACAGTAAGAAGGAGATTCTTTTGGTGAATTTGCTGTTCTAGTGTTCAGGTTTGCTTGATTTGCTTGACAAGTGGCCACCTCTTAGAATTCTTTCAAAACTTGCAACTGTTTTTAACTAGAAAGTTTAAAGTAAAATAAACAAGAATATAAAAAAAATCTTTTTAAGTTTGTTGAAATTAAAAGTTTCAGGGGATGCAATCCAACCTTAAGTTGGGAAGTTTAAGTTGGAGGTATCTCAGCTTCTGCTTTTTTGTCCTAATTCAGGATAAATTTTCCTCCCAAACCCAGATATTTTTTCCATGCTCTATTTAATAATGTTCCAACCTTAGACTGGTCCCAGATTAAATGATTGTTTCACTGTAGAGAGAGCAGCAGATGTTCCATTTTTTTTAACTATATTTTTCCCTTGTCTTTCTCTCTCCTTCACCTCCTTTCCCATCCCACTAAGCTGATTATTTTCATATCCCAGTTATTCATTGACAACTAACATTCTACATCCTGCTTTTTGCTCTCTACTTCAGGTGAGGCTAATGAAATACAATAATCTGGATGGCTCTGATGAGAAAAGTCTTGCGTATGTCTGTATTTGAATGAAAGTGGATTTAAAAAAAAATCAGATAAACCTGTGCAACCAAAGTCATGCATATCACTGGCAGCAAAATATCCATGAAATCACTGCTCACCATAACCAGAACAACACAAGGCCCCACAGGACTCCTGATTCACTGCGCTTGTGGATAATTTCAGGGACTGAATTAGGTATGGGAGGGTACCGAAACAGCTTCCAGAAAGCCGGCTGATTTACTAGCTCAAAAAGCAGCCATGATGAAACAATGCATATTTAAATGTTTCATATTCTTCACCAACCTGTTAACTTATCAACACCTTTCATATTCTTCATTCTTTAATTACTTCTTCTAGGTGCTAGTTATTAAGCTTACATACATTTAAATAGCTTGAGTGCTCTGCTGCCTGGTCCATCTTAGAGAATTGTGTTGGGATAATTAAATGATTTGAGAAACCCCTGGTGTAGTTGCTCAAAGATGACTATAACTGTGCCTTAGTGTTAGTACAAGCTTGTAATTCACTGAAATAAAGCTGATCCATTTCAATGGGTTCTATCTCTAACAATTTAAGTAGGTAATGGCAAAGACTGTATGTCCCAAGAAGCACTTCTCCATTTTGAGTATTACCCAGGAAGATAACTGGATTTCTGTTTACTAGGCTTAAACAGCATCAAGAAATTGCTTATTCCAAATCTCATTTGGAATGTTAGCTTAGCTTATCACAAGTGAAAGTGAAACCGTTATCTCTTGGGTGCTATTTTTTTATTTTAACCTCTTAAGGATAGTATATTTAAATAACCCGTAAATATGAAAGAATTCATATTTTGAAAAAAAAAATCACAGAATCGCCTAGGCTGGAAGGGACCTTTAAGATCATCTAATCCAACCATAATAAAAAAATATTCAAGTAAAAACAGCTGATGTGGGAACAGTACTGCAAAGCAGTTCTGATTGGAACAAGCCAAGTCCTGTATATGACTTCAAGAGAGTTTGGGAAACAAAACACTCATTTCTGTTGAATGTCAAAACGTGGACCTAGTAAAGACATTTAGCTTTGCAGCACTACCCACAGCCAGTGAAAACCTCAGCTCTCCTCACATAATTAGTTATAATTCTCTATCCATAAGAGAATTTGATTTGATCACCAATTTCCTTGCTAACATCCTGCTCTGCTCCAAAGTTGCTAACCACCATTTCCTCTCAGATTGTCAAACCAATTAATGTAATTAACCTAAACGCAGGCTGCCACCTACAGTTGTAGGTGGCAAAACCATTTTAAGGAGTTTACACCTTTGGCCCATCACACCTGACACAACATTGCCGTTCCTGAAAAGTCATCGTCATCTTCCCTCGGAGGAAGAAAAGCCAGCATAAGCCTCTAGAGCTGGAGGTGTTGTAGCTCTGCTGTTTTACGCTTCTTGTCTGTCTCTCTGGTTTTGCTCTCATTTTTAGCAAGGAGTACGCATAAGCCTTGGTATGTAGGTGATTTGCAGAGGTTTAGTGACCTCTGAGTTTTCCCTGCTAGCTAAAATGCCTTGGCTAACCAACTAATGGGGAAGAAAAGGACACGGTAGCCCCTGAGCTAGCAGCTCTGAGGGCCAGAGATCTTTGGAAAAGGGGCTGTGGTAAGCAAGTGTGTGCCTGTAGCCCCTCTCAGTAGGAGAAGACATGCGAGCATCACCTCACGCCCAATGGGGCAGTGAGAATACTCATGTGCAGCTGACCCAGCTGGGGCTGGAGTGACCTCTAGCGTAGAGACAGCAATAAACACCTGGACATCAGCTTCTTCCGGAAAAGGACATGGGATCATTGCTTTAATACTCTTCCCTCTGGAGAATAAACTATGGGTATCAAGATGCTTTATGGCAGCATAACTGGGTCAATGAGATGCACAGGTAACTACTGTTTTGAGGATAGCATTATTATTAAAGCGATGTGATCTTTGTGTCAAGAGTAGCCTAGAGGGCTCAGGTGATGGGGAACTTGTAGTGTTCCCTAGTTCTCTTCCACTGATATTTAACCAATAAAAATACTCTAATTTCCAGCCGTATACTTTGGTATAAAACAGTGAAAAATAAGTTTAATGGCCTTCTGCCGTTTTCTGTTGGCTTCCCATCTGTCAAGTCTTTCTTTTATAGTTGAGCCAGCTAGCTTATATTAGTCATTTGGGAGGCACTGCATTGATTTACATTACACCGTGTCATAAAGCAGTATGTGATGAATCTATTGTGCTAATAAAAGCTAATGATACAAGTAGAACAGTATAAGGTGGGACAATGCTAATGTTATACTTTTCTGAGAACGTATAATTAAGCGTTCCTCAAGCTTTCTACTAATCTCTCATTTTTAAAATGGTTTAGGTTTTTTGCTGAATTCCTCACCACAAAGGAGAATAGTGGTGCATATATATTTTTAAATCAGCAATTGATTTGTTCTATATGTAACTTTTCAATTGTTGCAGCTACAAAGAAAATTCTCACTTCCATGGAAATTGCTGCTAGCATTTGCTAGCTGAAAATCTGGTCCTCTTTCTTATTTATTTTAGTATTTAAAAACAAAATGCTATGATTTCTCAACAGGAAAATGAGGGAAAGAAGCTCCATCTGAACATGAAAGTAATTCTCAGTTCCTGTGTGTTGATACAGTGATGCACAGATGTCCTTCACATACTGGGTCTGGCAGGAGAGATGCTTAGCAGAATTTCAGGTATCAAGAATAATTAAGTGTTAATTAAAAGTGATATATTTGCTTGTCTCACAGAGTCGCCTATTCTAGTTCAATGACAACATGCAATAAAAATATTGGGGCTTTGTTTGGTTTTTTTTTTTCCAGCTGCCCCTATGACAAAGCAAGTACTTTTCACTTGATCAATGGGTGAAAAGTCTCTCCACCTCTTGTGATACATAGAAAAACATCTACTAAACCGCCTTTGCTTGGTCATCTTGTCCTTTGTGCAAAGATGCTGCTGGTGGTTTTTCACAATATGCGTAATCCATAACTATTCAGCATTACACATGGGTTAATCCACATAGTGTATCGTTACCATGTAATTAGGCTGAGTGTTAATATGTTCATTACCCCCGTAATGAGGAAATGTTGGTCCTCTGTCGCTCTTCAGAATGAGCCAATCCTTGAGTTGCTGTCTTCTTATCCTTTGCTTTAATTTTTTTCCTTAGGGTTTAAAATATTTTTAAGAGTTTACCGTTCCAATATCAGTATTTTTCCCTAGGTTGCTAAGTGCTACCATATGAAAGATTAATTTTCTATGTTTTTATTTTTCTTATCTTGTGTGGTATTAATTCAGGTATATTTGCACAGCTTAAAATCCCACTGTGTCCACAATCAAAATGGATTTTGGGTCATGGACAACTGAACCAGTGGCATGCAGGTTACATTTTCATTTTTCCATATTTTACAACATAGTAAATCACTGTTACTGCTATTAGAAAGCAGATTAAGTCTCCCTCTTACGCATTTGCAGAGAGGAAAGGAGGTTCATTTTTCAGTTTGTGTAAGGACTATGCATATGTACAACTCCCATGTCCAAGGAGCTAAGGGACAAATTGTGAGCATGCCCTTAATTGTCTCTGTAGAGTAAGACTAATATTTAGATGAAGGAAGTGATATATTCTGCCCAAATCCATATGAAAAATTTTCCATCTTTGAAGCAAATAATCTCCCCAGAAATGGTTCTCTTTTGAACCTAGTCCAGTGCAGAATGGTGCCAGTCATCATGATGTTGGAGGAATGTGCAGGAGCAAATTCCTATATCCTCTGAGAATTTGAAAGCTTTTAGTAAAACTTGCATCAGCCTCTCCCTTTCCACCTTTAGATATGAAAATAGTCAAATATTCTGCTGTGCATCTTTTCTCCCTCCCTTCCTAAGACGCCATGTGGCATAGGCTCCCCCACCAACGCTTTGCTTTCTAGCTTATGCAAGAAAGGTTAATAATGAAGAGAATGTGTGATGAGGCTTAGCTAACAGGTTTTCCCAGAAAGAATAAATCAGAACAAGTCTGCTTCTCTGTTATCTTTTCCATTGAGATTCAAAGCCCTGGTGGCTGCTTCAGTTACTAATTATAAGTTACATTCAGCCATGAAGGGAACAGAACAACAGCCATGTGACTTATGTGAATAATCACACTTTGCTGCTCCAGCTTGAGTTCGGATTGCTGAATGCTGATGGACCGTAACAATTTATTGTCTTTGGGTCAAAGAAAAGGAGAAAAAACTGTAAATGCAAAAACAGAAATGAAAAATTGTTTGATGATATTACAAGCTGAGTTTTAGGCCAAACTTATAAATGTGAATTCACCAAGGGTTTTTGGTGGGCTAAGAGTAGTGGAAGAATGGGAATTACACAGTAAGTTTTCCAGGTCTCTTCTCTTCCTTTATTTTGTCTCCTAAACTCTGTATGACTTTTCATTCTCCATCCTGGAGGAAGATTCTGATCTCCCACTCCTTATCTCACACTAGCAGCCTAATATTCTCCAGTACTTTCTTTTTCAGTCCTGCATTGCTTCCACCCCCTCCTGGCCACCGTCTCTGATTACTCACCTACTTCTGTTGTGACACGTTACCCCCATTTTCATCTTCATTCTTTGACTCTCACCTCTGTGTCCCAGTTCATTCATCACCATTAATCCAAGTCCATATAATAATAACCCAACAGATTCAGCTTTGCTGTCAGCCGTTCCTGGGTCTACTTCCCCTCTAGCCACTATGGAGACTTGGCTTATGATTTTGCCATGTCCTCCACCTTTTCTCTCTCCCCTTGGACTGTCACCTCTGTTATCGTTTCTCCAGTCTCAACTACATCATCTGGAACTCAACCCTGCCCTTCTGGATGTCTTTTTATGAGTTTTATATCAAGTAGAGATCTTACTGCTAGCAGAAGCTCAACTACCTGTTGATAGCAAATACAGCAAATGAAATGGGGAGTACTGAGTTCCAGCAGAAGACGGGAGATGTGCTGGCAGTGCAAGACAGACTGAAAACTACTTTTGTGGGTGATGGCTTAGATATTCAGAACTGTGACAAAGTCAAAACACCCGATCCCACTTATATCTACAGGATTTTTGAACTGATTAGATGTGTTATTTCAAAGTTGTGTCATTACAAGCGAATGAAATGTCACAGTAATAGAGGATGCTGTGAAATTTTGCCCAAGACATTAAAGGGGTAGCAGAATTGGCAAAGAAGATGTTAGCTAGTGTCTTCAGTGCTCCAGTTTGAAGTCCTGCTTTCTATCTTGAAATGCAGTTTTGCACCAAGATTACAGGACATGAGATTGAATGGTTCACAAAAAAGGCAGTTTTTCTTGCTTTCAACCCTGGCGATGGGGTGGTAAAAGCTGGCAGAAGAGAAGAAACAAACAGTTTAAAGTGCTAATTAGGCCTTGCTTTATTCACCAAAGAAGTCTGTAATGTTAAAAGAAATGGAAGGGAATCAGGAGTCCAAAACCACAATGGAAGCTGAGTGTCTGACTGCTTTGAGATCCTCTCAAAGCCCCAGTCTAAGAAATTGCAAGTAGTGTCACACAACACGGCCAAGAACAATGGAATTGTTGCATCAGTTTGGCTGCTTTAAGGGCTTTCTGATTTACACACTTAAAGGACTATAGCCCAATGACCTCTGTGAGAGTTGTTTTTCTGTATAACGGTTTTATTTTCTTTTGCATTCAACAAAACAGAATCTTTTATCAGAATATTTGAAAAAGGGAAGGATGGAACAAGTGATCTGTGAATAAAGATAATCCCAACCACCTGAAGTAATCCAGGCATAAGGTATCATGGCAAATTAATAAGCAAGAGAAGTTTGATATTCCACAGACAAAAAAATATCATAAAGGGATCAGCTGTTCATCAAATATTTATTGCTGAGAACAAATTAAAAGGTAAAAGATGGTCAAAAGCCACCAAAATAATGTCATATTATGTGAGTAAGAGACACCTCAACTTACTTTAGTGTCTTATGTTTAGAGGCAAACATTGCTGAAAGATTAAAAGCTTGAAAATCTTTACAAAAATGAGCACTGTACAAAATTGCGTTCTTTGGAGCATCTCTCATCAGTGTGTTTGCATTAGGATTAAAATGTTGTTTGTTTTTTTTTTCCTTTGTTTTCTTTCTTTTTCTGCTTCTTTTTTTTTTTTTTTGGATCAATCATAGATGTCAGAACAACCACATCAGCAGTTTTGTCACCAGAGAACTCAAGAAAATATTCAAACATGCACTTAGTCTCAGCCTTGATGATATTTGAGGGTAGTTAAAAAGCCTTTTCAGTGAGAAATTTGATGCAATTAACCAGCTTCCGATTTGCCGTATCAGCAAATCGTGTATTTGTGCAATGTAGACAAATGCTGACATACAGCTAAGAAAGTTTACTGAGTACACTTTATGGATGAGTGAAGTGAATAGATTAAAAATGTTTTGATGCCGAATCTGAAAAATAAGCCTGTTGATTAAAAAATATCTGTCTTGTATATTATTCAAGTGGCATAGTTCAATAGATGAACTTCTAGAGACACAGCAGGGGTGATTCATTAGTATAGCAGGATTCATTCCTGCTTATAGGCAACATTTAAATGACATTTTTTCATAACAATCTTGCTAATTTGATTCATAGATTATTTATGTATTTATTTTTATACTACAGAAGGTTATGCAGTCACTCTTGCTCCCAGATACCATTGTGGTCTGAGTACTTATTGTTGGTATAGACTCATCTACCTCAGAAGCCCTATCATACTTTATATGTGCGGTTCATGGTGCACAGCTTTCTGCCAAGCCTTGGACAGCAAAGTTGTCTTTCTTCGCATTGGTGACACTTGAGAATGTTGTCACAAATTAATTAAAGGTGTGAAGCAAATGCATTAATTAAAACCCATGAACACCTGCATGGATCCCCTCAGTCATAACTCATATCATTTTAAATTGCTTTTGCATAATAGCAGACCTACTTTGGGATTGAAAAGACCTGTAAAAGGTGCTTATGAAAGCCACAAGAAAAAAAAAAAATTCCTTGCAGGGGTTTTGGCTTTGCGATAGCCTTGGACCATAGCCCAAGCTCATCAAAAAGTATGAGAATGGTTTTAGAACACTTGGGGCCAGATAATTTCAAATGAAGGTGACACGTGGTCTGAGACAGCTAGTGAAACGCCATGATTTTGAGAGGGTTCTGCCTGGGGACTTAAGATTTAGCGGCACATCAAACTCAAAATCAACACAGCAGGATTTAATGCTGTGTAAATGGGAGCAAAAGACAATGCCCTCATGAATCCACGTGATGGATGTGCATGCATTTCCCACAGCTGTATTCTCTAGCATCTGAGTTTTATTGTGAAAGGACAGTCATTTCTAGGAAAAAGAAAAACACTATTGATTTTCATTTCTCAGTGAAGCTTTCTGAAGTATTTTTACAGGAGAGAAAGCCTTTACAGTTTTTAAATTAAAATCCTGTTGGGTTTTTTTTTAAACTGCTCAGTTGAAATAAACGTGAGTGCAGCCAAAACTGGAAGGTGTTGACTAGCTTTTAAGACCAATCCTTAAAGGAAGGAGTGAGTAACAAATGACTAATGTATCACACAGAAAGATATACAGGGCCCAAACCAACTGAAATATATCTGATAGTTATTGGCAATTTGCTCCACGGGGTGGTTTGCAATAGTCACACCAGGTTCACATGTGACTGCTTTGGTTTCTATTAACTGCACATTGTGTACACTAAAGGATTGCAGCTGGCAGTTGAAAGATGTGGATAAAACATGCTAAACATTGCACGCACAACAAAGCTATCTGTTGTAATATTTAAATTATATTTTTTTTTTCCATAAAGTTATGTGATGCCTTAGCATGGTAACAGTTGCTGAAAGTGGAGAGATGTTTCATTTCCTGAGTCCCAATGTGGTTGATGTTACTTCTTCCTCTTTCTTACAAGCTAGGCAGTCTGAGGAACAAATAACATTGCATGCTTGGGAAGTGAAAGCTAACTGCCACTTCGTACCAGGGCATCTATCCTAGTATCAAGCAATGGTACCATTTTTTTTAACATGCATAATGCATATTTTCTATTTCCTTTCATCCAGACTCCTCTCTAGCACCTGTCTTTCATTTTAGGTACAACCTCTTTTCCAGTTTTGTAGCTATGTGACGTCTGCTTTCTAGAAAGACTGTGTTCACACTAGCTGAAAGTATATTGCTTTTGTGCCTGTTCTTAAATCCTGTTGGGACATGAAGACCATTACACTTTACTGGGAACATACTAATTAGAACTGGATGGATTTTTTTTTTTGATCAGATATCATTCATTCAGATTTCTTTTTGATCAGGAAGCAGCTTCAGTAAAACCAAATTGCTTGGAGTACTGATTTCAATTAATCTTCTATTGAAAAACAATGAAAAGTTTTGAAATTGTTGAAAAGTCACTTTTGTTGACTTTCCCAGATAATAATATTTCATTTTTGGCTAGACTGAACTTCTGTTTAGGCATCTCAATTAACGATACAGAATATATATACTGGAATACTGTTTATTTTTGTCAAAATTAGGTTGGACAAGATGATCTTTAAGGTCCCTTCCAACCTAGAAGATTCTGTGATTCTGTGAAAAGGATAGAAATCTAAATGAAATATTTGGAAAAGATGAAGGAAAACGAGTTGAGGTAATTTCCTTTCCTGTGCAGCCTTCCCTTTTCTATATTAAGACAAGAAAGCACTTCTTCAGTGTGTTTTGATTGGTTCTCCATAGTATTCATTTACAGACTTGTTTAAAAACTCAGTGTAGTTCTTATTGTTTGTGTCAAGACTTCCTGTGATAAAATTTAGGCATGTTAAATCCTTCTGTCCCCTTAATTCCTTTGGCAGTGAATAGCAAAGATTCGAAGACTTTATTGTCAGTGAAATTATACCAGTATTTAAATGGTTTGAAAGAAGTGGTGCTTTCGGTTGTTGTGCAAAAGAATAAACAAACTAAATGTTTTATAGAGTTTAGGCAGTCTTTGCAGTTCTCAGGGCTGAAGTCAAAGGACTTGCCTCATTTTCTTTTTTTTCTCAGTGAAAAGAAAGGAAGAGATAAAATGGCAAGCTGAAGTGCCTATTTGTTGATGGTTCAATTTTCTTGCTATGCTATGCTAAAAAATATAGAGGGGAGTTGTGGATCTTGTGGGGTCTTGTGGCAAGAAACCTTTTAAAATTAAGTTAAATTACATTCTTTGAAATGTCACCTTTGGCAAAATGTTTTGGTCCTTCTCATCCCCTTTCCATTCCTTCTACTTCACTGCTGTTCCCATTTGTAGAGCACAGCTAATTTAGAGCATCTGCCTCTGAACATGATGAGGTTGTTACCATGAACACTGCTGTGCTGGAGAAAATTTCTGTCTAAAAGCAGAATCCTTCATTGGTTTGACGGAGACTGCAAGTAGTCTGTGCCAGACCAGACGGTGTTCTCATCAAGCAGCAAGACAGCCGAAACTTAGCAAAACCGGTTTGCTGCAAATATATCTGTAGGGAGTTTAACGGATGACAAACCAGGAACGGGTGGGCCAGAGATTGTCACTGACATTACAGCTAGATTTTGAGAATGAAAGGTATATCAGAGTTGAGTAGATAAGGAGAGACAGCAGAAAGACATCTAAATAGCTCCAAAAAATTAGGAGGCAGAAAATAGTTGGGGTTAGGAGCCTACACTAGCTCCCTGGGGAGGCTGCTGGGAATCCATTGAGAAGTTCACAGAAAAAAAGTGTGGAGTATTTGGTTGGGAGGGAGAGGTAGTGTCCTCATGGCAGTATTTTTCTGTTTGATTGATTGTAGTAATAAAGAGAAGTCTGAGGAAGACAGTTCTGGCATAAACCTTACTTTTGCACTTTGGAAGTCACATTTATACACAGAGGCAAAGTTGATGCATACCCAAAGGAGCACCACAGTTTTGGAAGTGCGTTAATGGTCATGTACATTTGCTGTGGTAAGTCATCATGCTGCTGAGGACTATTAAGCCAGGATGAATCCAGGTTCTTCTTTCTGATACACAGAGAAAACAAAGCCATGGGATCGAGACCCTTGGGATTCCAACCCAAGCTATTCTATAATTGTATGCTTCTATGATTCTAAGAGAATTCTAAGACTTGTTTGTATTCCAGAGCCATTTCATACACATCACTGACATTTGAGCAGCCTCAACGCGTTGAAGAGATTAGCTAAAAGGAGTTTTGGAAAGCCTGAGTGTAATAAGTGTTTTCCCAAAGCACAGACAGCAGGTACCACAGAGCTGTAGAGGTGGAGTATCCACCTGAATGCTGGATGGTTCCTTCGTGGTGTTTTGTGTGAAGAATGATTGAGCCCATCCCCTTCTATAGATCACTTCAAGACCTCTGGGGTTTCACTTTTTACCTAAAGAAAAAAGTCTCCAAGGTGAACTGCCTAGAGGCTGCTACCGTTTACAAACTTCTTCCCAGAATCTGAAGGAAACGGAAACCTGAACTTTCTTTACAGAAGTATTTCAAAATCTCATAAAGTTCCATATATTGGGCCATGTTATACATGATACATATTTTTTTTTTCATAAAGCAAACTACCCATTGTTGCTATGCAGTAGTTTGCTAAGCTGTGTCTATTCTTACTTTATATATTCTTCCAGAGAAGTTTTAGAAGTTTTGAGAATGTGAGTTCATTTTCATTATGTACTTTTCAGGTGCTATCATAGCACAGGATGAAATTGCTAAGCTCAAGACATCCACAATGCAACCCAATAAAGAAATCCAACTTACAGATAGATGCTAAACCTAGGAACCCAATCACCTGATGCCGATGGGGAAGTTTTAACTTCAATGTGGATCCACAAGGTTATGATCTGAAAAATATAGGTACCAGTCCCACAGTTCTAAATATAGAGGGCAGCCAGAGCAGTCCCATTAAAGTCAATACATATAACCTTAGGTAAGTCTAAGCCTGTTAGATTATGCTATGAATTTTTTTTTATGGTTGTTTCTTTTTGTGTCTTTGTTTCATTTATTTTTCACAAAGTGCTTCCTATATTGGTCTGAGAGATCACATTTCTACTAAGTCCAATTATTTGTGTGTGTTTCTTTTTCTGCCATAGTTCTATCCTCTCTGGATTTGATCTTTTGCAAGCATATACAGTTTTATTCCTTTCCTATCTGGGAAAAAAGACAACGGTGGCTTAGAACCACAAGACAGTAATTACGTACATGGTGTACCGCTTTCTCTCGCATTTATAGTAGTTATGGTGGTAAATAATACTTTATTTCTCTTTAGTGTTCAGGAAGCAGAGAGGATGAGACCGGAGTGACCACCCTAGATGATGGCAGATCAGAGGATAGACATCAGATTTCTTACGTTTCACTCTAGTTCTCTGTTAAGCCCATGAGTCCGTAGCAAACTCATAGATCTTTGATTCAGGACTGAAGAGATTAAGTGAAAAATTCCAATATCTTTATTCCTGCTGGACAGCATCTTGCTGAATTAGACTGTTTCTGAGTAAGAAGCCAGTTGGTATGTGATATGAATAAAGCTAACACATCCGCCCTCCAAGCTCTGAATGCACGATTCTACAATTTAATGCTTTAATTTGGATAAAACTAGTGAAAACCAGCAAACTCCAGTTATATTTCAGACACAGACCCTGATTAGAAACACCAGTATGTTTTCTCTTGCAGTAAAACGTGTGAAATATAAAAATTCCCAAGTGGTCAGAAGCACAAAAATGTTATTTCTCATTTGCTTTATTTGTTACGCAAGATGGTGCAATTTAGAATAGACTGTACTGTGTCTCGGTGTAACAGAAGCTTTGTCCCCACACCCCATTCCTCCATGCATCTTCTTCACACCCCTATTATATATTTCATCATGAGCCTTGAGATAATTTCAAGCTCCCGTTGATCTGAGATGAGTTAGCCAAGCTAAAGTGATGATGAAGCAGGCAGGTGAAATTACCAGCATATGAGAAAGAATATGAAAACTTGCTCATGCAAAGATATTCATGTCTCCCCATTCATAGAGACAATGCAGCAAATATAAAAAATTTGTAGTTTGTTTTTCACAGAAAGCACAGACCTTTGTGCAGCAAAAATAAATGATCCTTTCTATTTAACTCCCTTGTCCAGGTGACCTTTGTTTCACACTGCTAAAATAACCGCAGGCTGACTTAAAAAACATCAAAAGGCTCCTGTAAATCTTCGTTGCCCCAGTTAATATTTTTCAGCAACTGCAAAACAAAAGGTAAGTTGTTACAATTACATGCAAATATTTGTGCCTTCTTATCCAGTGCCGCTCTGCAGCAGGATAAAGCACTCGGGTGTAATTAAATGTGATGGCAGAGTTAATTTTCACACATATTCTCTAGTATGTACGTCAAAGATGGTGGTGTCCACCTGAGAGCCAGCCGATCTGTCACATCTGACACCAAAGGCTCTACTTTGGCCTCAGCTGTTGAATTTGAATGTTTTTATCAAGACCTGCCTGCCTCATTTTTGTGGATTCGGTGTGCTGATGTGTGTGCTCATTGGAAATGTTTTATGGCTTCGCACCGGGTGGTAGTTGCGGTTGTTTCCACACTCACTACAAGAAAACACTGTCCCCATTTATTTACTTTTATCCCACCTCACCTGTCACACGTTCCAGTTTCTGCCACGATATCCTATACTATCTTAGTTTCCTAGCTTTTTGTGCAACTATAAAAATAGTTCAAAAGTGAGGTTTCCCAGTTTTCACATTGCCTTTCTCCTTCCTCCTATGCTATTTTTAGTGAAAGTTATACGCTGCAGGAAGGAGGAAAAGAAATTGAGGAGAAAATTTGGGTTTCTGTTTTCAAAAATGGACACCAGGAGCTCTTTAAAGCATCAAAATGGAATGGAAAGGGCAATCTGCCTTTGGAGCAAGAGGGAAAAAATTGTCTTATGCAATTTTCTGTAGAGTAATTCCATGCTGTCCAATTTGCCTGCTAATGTTTTAATTAGATAATCCTATAAATGCTTACAAATTGATCTGACTGCTCAAGTAGGTTTGATTCAAACATATTAAAATGGTCTGTAGGTCTCTTGGCCTGGCAGTCGGGCAAGTGAAAGAAAACTTGTTTCTGTGTGTCTTTAGTCATTTGTTCTGCCATCAACTGGCTTTTTTCATGCTTTTTTCATTCTCCTAACCAATGAAGGTTAGGAGAAAAATAAAATGTGCAGATTACTCCTAGAATAAGATCCAGATCACAGAGTTAGGTAGGAAATATCAAAAAAGTCAAGCTGCCCCAAGGTCAATGCTTGGTTAGGAGATATAATAAAATGAGCAATACACCTACTCTGCTTGGATTTGACCCGAAAGTAAAGTTTCAGTTCAAAACCTAAGAACAGAAGGCACATATTAAAAATATTTTCTCTTTTCTAGCACTTTCGCCTGATACCTGATTTACATCCTAAAGTTAAGACTGGCTAAACACTGTGTTAAAACACCAAAATCAAAAATTCATTATGGAGTCTGCTGGTTGATACATGGTTTTTGGATTCTGTTCCATGGGAGTTGTCCTCCAAAAACTGCAGCACTGAACCAAATAATTCAGTGTTGTTAATTCAGAGGGAAAAAAAAAAAAAAGGTTGAGTGCATACATATGTGCCTACTGGGAATACGCACTCAGCCTTGGTACTGGCTGAACCCAGGGACACAAAGCTACTGGGATACTGGATTCAGCAACCTATACTGTAACTGGCTGCTTCCCTTTCAGGTAAGAGCATGTAAAATCATATTAAAAAGTATCCTATTGTATGCCAACTCCCCCATGTCAGTCTTGCTCAAGGTCAAGAAATTTTATTAGAAATTTTTTAGAAATGTTCAGCAGCATTTACTAGATTTGCATCTCGGTATAGTTCATTCCATATAATAAAATATGAATAATTACTGCTATAAATCATTTTATTAGTTCCTTTCCACACCAGCCAGTGTATGGCACATTATTAACATCTGTTTTACAGAGATAGCTCATGTCCAGGTTTGTTGGTGGGTTTTTTTGTTGTTATTGGTTTGTATTTTTTTTTTCCCGATGTATTTAATTCTGAGTATTTTTCTTTTTTGGTTCCTTAGCTGAACTGGAACATAACCCAGTTTGCTTGCTTATGAATCTTGTGTTATTAACCCAGTCAAATCTTCTGGTTTAGCCACCATCCCTGTCCTAGTAGGAATACTACTATTTGGTTTTTAAGTAGTATAGAAATCTGTCTCTTTTTCATATCTGACCAAAATATGGACTTAATGAGTCTGGGATAAAGCAGTAGAGAGCTGTGAGACCCTGTGGCTCCAAAATCGGTGCCCCAAGCCCAGGAGGTGAGTCTGAATCTCTGTACAGCCATGTGTAACCCTACAGACCCTTCTCTCTTCTGCAGGTGACAGAGATCAGGCATCTCTTCATTGCAACACTAGTAATTTATGAAATTGAAAGCCCAAAGGTTTTTATTCTACATCCTAGAACATTTACAGATTTTTGGCCCTATGTAATCTCCTTTTCCAGGACCGTGAGATGCTGTGGAGAGATGTGCTTGCTGTCCTGGGCCAACCTACACCTGGTGGGAGATGTAACTCCTCTTCTATGCTTCTGGAAATCCTTTTTCTCAGTGCATTAATGTTTCTCAGCCTATGCAATAATAACACACTGCTTCCAGCTCAGCTGCATTGCGTCTTTCAAGAATGAGTAGTGTAAGTAACTTCCTCTGTCTCTCTCCAGACAGTTAAAGACAGAAAATTACTTTGGGGAGCAGGCACTGTCATTTAGACCCAAACTCCTGAAAAAAGGATTAACATCTGAGCTATTTGTGATCATGTGTGTTCAGAGTCTTCTGTGAATAGCAAAAAAACCCCTTGTACCACACATGAAAGATACCAGAATGCTTAATTACTAATTTCTTTAGTCTTCTGCATAGCTTTCCTCTAAAGATCCTTAAATCCACTGCTGCTACGGTGCTATGGCTAGACAGAGGGCTCAATATAATAGATGTTATGCAAAAGTTTCTGATAGTTATCTTCCTGTTAAGATGTTTTAAATTTTAGAAAAGGTGAAACTTTTCCCTTATCCTGAAAAAAGCCAACATTTTCTATGATAAAAAGCTGTGAGCATTTCTCATAGTACTTATTAAGAATTAATGATATATGATACTTTGAAGCAAAAGACTAAAAAAGTTCTTTTTTTCAAAATCAGAAGCACTTCATCAATTGAAAAACTTCTTCCATTTCAGTGCTCAAATAGTGATGTTTTATTAATTTGGGGAATTTTAAAAACTGTTTTCTAATTTTTAAAGGCCAGCCAAGTTCTTAACGAGATCCAGGGTCTTTGTGTTCTTTTTACTACCATACATCTGCAGCTTCGATGTTGAAGATGTATAATGTGTAAATAAAGTCCAGGATGACCTTCATCTCAGAGAATTTGGTGCATAATGCCAGTGCCTTTCATGGAACAGCATCATATCAGGAAGAAAGCTTGGGAACAGAGAGGAAAGAAATCTAGAGCCAGAAGACATCTCACAGAACAGGCTGTCATTGATGGAAACAGACAAGCACGAGTCTTTGTGCTCAACACTGGTAACTGAGTTTCTTGCATCAATTAAATCAAAAAGAAAAAAGCCCACTTGTTAGCACCAGTATTGACATAGCTTAATTTCTGCAAATGCTCTGTATTTGAAGAAGGGAGATGTCCTTCAGACAGAAGGGCAAACTCAACAAGAGTGGAAACTGATTTTAAGAGGACAGAGACAGATACTCCATCTTCAGTAGTTGAAATGGTGCATAAGATTTTGAGTTTTCCATGGTAATTATTCAACTGTAACCTTCTCGATGCCTTGTCACTTCTTAATTTATTCTGTATTGTAAACACCTGCAGGCACAGATGGCTGATCTATTCTCTAAAGCTTTGGCTATTTTGCAGTGCTAAAATGAAGTAGGGCATCGGTGCAATACAGATTAGGTTTATTGTTGAGAACTGATGGTAATATTCACAGTTTCACATGTTCATGGACAGGAGAATGAACCTTTATGAATTCATCCCAACAAATTGGGATCCTTCCCTAAATCCTTTTCATTAGGTTAATACCTTCTCTTGACTGAGTTAAAGCATATTTAATAATTATATGTAACAGACTATGCTGATGAGCTGGCTGAATGACTTCAGAAAAAATGGACATTTGCTGCAAATTGCATGTGGAATGAGGGCATAACAATTTCTTAGCTGAAGTTCCTTGATTTGGGGTAACAATTTTGGTTTGGGGCGAATTTTGCTTTACATCCTTTCACAACTTCAGGCAAGGCAGCAGGACTCAGGAAGCCTAGGTACAGATTCTCATGTTATCCCTGACCTCTGTGATATCTTAGTGAATGATGTTTAATGGATACATCACATTTTTCTGATAAGTAAAATAAGGGTGAAAAGCTATTTCCATCATTTGTTGCAGTCAGCCCTTTGAAGGGGCTGAAGTTCCATGGAGGACGGGGCTTGGATCTCGACTACTGATACACATGACCACAACACGGAGAACAGCACTGATTATTATTAGGTTTATCATTGTGCTGATCTCAATCAAATCCCTCCCCATAAAGTAAGAATGGAGGCAAAGTGAATGAAAAGTCACATTTGATCTCTGTCAGTCAGCTCGTTAGCCACTTCCCAAGGGATAACTGGATTTCTTGAAAATACTCATCCTCTCCCAGTAGGTACCCACCCAGTGGGAAATGTGCACTGCACATGTAATACCTGTATTTCAGCATAAATAGAAGTTTTATAACTACAACAACAAAAAAAAAAAGGGAAGAAAATCGCATTTGCAACAAAAGTGTTGCAGAAAGGGAGAAGAACTTTTGGCTTTTGCATAACATATTTACATTATTTTTATTGAATTATCCAAAACTAGCTGATGGTTTACAAAGCCACTGCAAATAATGTCTTTAATACAGAGTAATAAGCAAAGAATAAGGGAAAAAATACTGTTTTTTCACTGATTAGAAATATGTTGTGTTTATTATGCTAATTTGAGGATTTCAAACAGAAAAACTGAAGTATCATTTTTCCAGTTCATTAAGATTTGACTTTTGACTACTGTTCTGCAATTGATTAGTTAGTTTAATTATGCTGATACCAAATGTTCTGAATCCCATGCATGCTCTTTTGCATGACCACATGCTATCTATGATAAAATGTGCTTTTGTTAAATGATAATATGAGTTTTTCTAGTGAGACAAATGCTTCGTTTGGCTTGAAGTAAGAAATCCACCATTTCTTGTCAACCAAACCTTTTGTGGTATCCTTTAATTAATACCATGAAGCATGCATGTTCTTTGAATGATGTAAATTACATTTAAAGTGACAATTAGTCTCTACCACATAGCAAGACTTTCACACTCCATTAAGAATAAAATTAGGAATAGCATTTTCTCAGCATAATCCATGGTCATTATAAAACCATCCATGGAGATCAAGTATTGTGGTTGTTATTGAAATATATCATTATAACAAGGGTAATGATTGCAGTATTCATTCAGCTGTAGTCATCAGTTGCTCTTTTTTGCTCTGATTTGAGATGGAAAAATCTGCAATTAGAAACCCACAAATTTGCAGAAAGTAAGTGCATTTATTTTCTGTCACTTCTGCGCTTTAGAACTTCATGCCATATTTATCAGAAGTCCAAGAAAGAGGAAGAATAAACACAATTTTAATTTATAAAAGAAATAAATGCTAATCCAACTGCTACGTAAGCTAATATAAGGGATTCAACATGTGTACTTAGATGTTAAGGGAAATAATCTAAGCATTTGACTAATTCTTAGCTACAGGGGGCTCTTGCTCTCTTTCTCTCTCTTCCCTTTCTTGCAGTTCTTGTTCTCAGAGTGTGACTAACATTATGCGATGACTCCATGTCTTTAAAGACAAAGCCATTCTTGGTCAAGGCTCTCACTGCCCTTGGGCTTGCTGCACACACTGGCCTGTGCTTTGCCCTTTGATTTCTTTGCTGGTGATTCCACTTTCTCTAGCTATGTGGTGGAAGAAAGAAGCCATGTCCAGAGGTCTCTGACAAAAACAGTCATCTGACCTCTTTTGCTGTGCTCTCCCTCTTGGTTCTGTTCACCAAGTTCAGCAACAGGACCGGCACAACTATCTGAAACACATCTCAATCGTCTTTCCAGCCCACTGGTTCTTCAGATAATGTGTTTCTCAGGTAACGAATCAGTAATCTACCTCTGCCCTGTTATTTAAAGTGACCTTCTCCTGGTACACTGTACTCCTATCTGTTGTTGATCTCTGTGCTTTGCACATTTTGCTACACAAGCTTTTCTAGCAGCTGTGCTTCCTGATACTCTCCTGTCTCTTCCCACTTCCAGATACGTATGGTCTTGCTTGCAGTGCCAAGACCTGAGTGCGCTATGGATGTAAGATTCACTGCCCTTTAAACTTAACAAAGCACAGTGAGCACAGTGTCTGGTGTGGATTTAGTGGACACTAACGTGGTTGCAGCAACACTAACTTTTCTGTATTGCTGGGAGGGTCAGTGCACTTGCTCCTATCTGTGTGCTGCAGAAGTGGCTCCGGGGCTCTCTTCTTGTCAAATGCAGCTGCATCTACTCCAGAAGCTAGCTGAGCTCAGCAGAAAGAGGTGATAATCTCTAGTGACACTTCTAACGATCTGGCTAGGCAGCAGTATGGGCACTTATACTGCCTACCCCAGCTCATGCTGCTCAGGGCTTTGCAGGGCTCTTCTATGGCTCTCGTGAGTGTACTGAAGTCTAATCTGGTTAGTAGTGACAGCACAGTTCTAGTACGCATTTCACTGTCCTGGTCTTTAAAAGACATTCTGGTTGTGTTGCAGGGCAACTAAAGCTCTGGAACTTAAAGACTGATTTGCACAAACACCAATGATTGAATTGGGCGATTGACTTATACTATTTTTTTATTACATATAACAATATTCCAGTTGTTATTGCTAAGAGCTGTTAAATGATTATTCCCAAAATAATATCTAACTTTGTACCTACGAAGATAATATCCAGCCATACAAGGATAAACCGTGCTGTATTATTCACTAAGGAAAGACCATCTTTCTATTTATCAGCAATTCAGTGTGGCAACACCAGGAAAGTCATATTCCAATGCACTCTTTGAGATACTCATGGAAGATACCCACTCTGATCATGGTGGGCAAACTTCCCTAGAGTAGGGTACTCTCCTACTGGCGTCCGCGTGTGTAGCTTTGGTCACATAGTGAAATTAGTGTCCTTGTTTTCTCTCTTGATTAGCAGTTGGGTTCACTGATTGGTCTCCTTGGCATCTTAGGAAGAACTTTCCCCAAATTAATCTGGCAAAGCTTGAGCTTATATTGGAGATCTCTGATCTGATCTCATGGACCACCTAATCAGATGTTTCCTCATTCATCTTGGTGTGATTTTAACCAATCATCACCAGTCTCTTGCAGACCATGCCTTTCTGCTGTTTCTTTTGACCAATCACCTTCAAGGTCAATAGTTTCTGTTTTTATTATACAAATCACCTTACAGCCCAACAGTTATTTTCATTTGTACTCTCATAATCTTAAACTTGTAGTTTACTTATCTGTCTCCTCTGCGTGTTGTCACTGACAAGTAGGGAAGGCCGGTTCAGACCATTAAAAACCTTTTGTCTTCTCCATAACTTGATCATTTAAAAAATGTTTAAACTGAACATATGTTATCAATCACACAAACTCTGCTTGTATGTCCTGATTCAGAAAAAATATTTATGGGTCATCTTCATTTCAAACTCCTGCCTAAATTCCTTGGGATGTCAATCAAGTGTAGATGCACTAACTGTGCACGCTCCCAGCACAGGGTTTTTTGCAAGCTTTTTAGGATGCTGTGTTTTTCTCTTCCACAATGCCAGCTTCTTTGCTCTACAGAAGCATTCTTGCTTATTGCACTGGTCCTCAAACTAATCTGTCTCCGAGTTGAACTCTCCTGCCCTAGTGAATGCATAATAGAAAGGCATCTTACAGATTTTGGGTAGTTATACCAACCAGAAATGGGTGAAATTGGTATTGTTGATACAACATCTGGGGTTTCTGCATAATGGAGAGATGTTGCTGAGATTTCATTTCCGACAATACAATTAATAGTCTTGAACATATGCTTTATGGGGACATTTTCAACAACCTTTTCTAGATAACAGGGATGTTTAAAAGACGTTCTCGTTATGCCTGCATTTAGCTACGGTGCAAGTGCAATTTTTAGAGGTCAGATCTGGTGGGAAATGTTTCACTTGTTTTTTATAGCAGTGTTTACTAGTATTTCCCGTCAAATAGGAAATTAAAGGCACCAAAGTCATGACTGCATTTAATTCTTCCCACTCTAAACCAAACAAATCCAGAGTGCAAACCATACGTGTATTTATATTTAATAGCAGAGGATTCACATATCAAGGGTTATACCACTTTCTCTGTTGCTGTCAGGGCTTGAATGGGGACTGGATATGATTTTATGTTTTATGTTGGAGGAGAGTCCTGAAAAATATCTTCTAGATAAAAACCAGAAAACCTGTGTTATACAGAAAGTCATGCTAGTTGATTGCAATTGTTCTTTCTGGCCTGGTTGTTTTTCAAATGAATTTATTTTATGCTAATAGGGAATTTGGCACTTTTACTTCTGTTAAGCACATAAGATACAAAGTATTACCCCTGGATATGAAATTTATGATTCTCCTGCAACATTTAAATTCAGTGGATAAAATCTAGATATTTTTTTTTGTTCCCAGTGAAATGAAGTAAACAATGTTTCAATGTTGCTTACTTTCTATTCAAAACATTCCAAAATGTTTTGAATATTTTTCCTCAGTTATTTATCCTTTTAACAGGCTGTTTTGCAAGTTGGACATGTTTTTAGATGAAGTGGTACTAAAGAGCTTATAACCACAGTTTGCTGTTTTGTATTTCAGAATGAAGTAGACTTTTATTTCAAAAATTAAACATCAAAATCCACCCTTCACTGCTTATTCCTTGACGAACTCCGATTTATTTCAAGTAAGGTTAAAACTGTTAATAAGTACAATTAGTTAAGAAATAATTTTCCCCCATAAGATCTTGGCCTGAAGAGGAGGGTAATGAAAGTTTACTTATCACTATGTTTTGTTTATATTATGCTTATATATTTGATAGAAACTTAATTAACCATCTGTTTGAGACAACTAGGGTTTTGTTGTTGTATTATATGTGAGTTGTTTCCTTTTAAATAATACCATATAGAATACTTACTGTGGAATATTTATCTTGTGCTCCTTGCCCATGTTTCTCCTGCTCAAAACCAAGCTGAGTCTTTCCATCTGACAGTATTTATAAAAGTTAAAATCTATTTCAGTCAGCAAATGATATTGCTACTAATAGCTTGGGCTGCAATCTAGTAAAACCTGTAAGCATATGGATAATATCTGTTGAATTTAATTGAGCTGCTTGCATCGCTGAAATGACATACGCTTAAAAGACCTGACACTGGGAGCTTAGTCAACTGCAACTGGGTTGCATTGGTCTGTGGGATCCTCTTGGGATGGGATCTGTGGGACGACATCTGGCTTCACCAGATCTCATTCAGCACCTGAAGCGGGGGCTCAGAATCCCTCTTTTGGGATGGGGAAGCAAAGTTCAGCCTCACAGGGATATGGGTCACTTCTTGTGACAAGTCATTAAATTATTAAAATTAATCACTCCTGTAGTAATCCTGATTGATTATTGCAGTTCCCAGCCACTCACCACAGTCCAGGTGTTTCTGATAGAGCCTAACAGTTGTGTTTCCCTCTCGAGTGCCATTGTGGGACATCTTCAAGCTCAAAGTCTCCTTCTCTTTGCATCGCTGATGCTATAATCTCTTGAAACAGATACCTGTTTCTTCGTATGAATCAGGCGGGAAAAGCAGAATGGCCAAAAATAGGGAGAGTATGTTGGGAACCACTTTTGTAAGTATTTGTTCTATCTTAGGCAGATCAAACTGTGTGCTTGAGCAGACCTGTTCAGGCCAAGCAAATGGGGCTCAGTGACATTGCTGCAGTAGGTGGTAAGCGAAGCCCAGGACGTGTGGTATGAGGACAGTCTGGAGCTTCTTTCCAGCAGACTGCTGAGGTCCAGGTCTTGCAATTCATCCTTTCAGGGCAGATTTATTTTATAAAGATAGGAAACATAGCACCTTTGTTTATAGTAACTACCTCATACTTTCAGAGCCAAAAAGGACTTGATTTTTCCATGGCAGAAATGCTAGTTATGTACCTTACATTGACAGAGAATTGGAGTTTGTGTGCTTTGTAAAGATTTACCTTTGAAAATTTTCCCAGAGTGTTTTACAGATGAATTATGTATGCATCACCACACTCGTATGAGTTTAGCAGTTTTAACCTGATGGGTTACTTGCCAGAGCAAGACTGAGCTGACCATTCTTTAAGAGTCAATAGTTCTGGCTTTCTTTGGACCAATTCTCTTTATGGCTGCAGTAATACAAATAGTTGCATATCAAATTTTGCCAGTCACTAATGATGGCTTTCCATATGCTAGTAGATTGTCTGAAAAAAAACAACTTGGGAACGCTATATACCAAATAAGTGAAGCTGACAAAATCAACATGGCTTTCCCCACTTAAAAATGAAAGTATGATGCTAAATAACACACCGATAGATGTTTGGTGGGGCATGAAGTTGATGACATATTCAGGGACAGAGATCATACTCATGAGGTAAGCTCCTGCTTTGGGGCATTACTCCACAGGAGAAGATTTATTCCAATGGCTATAACTTTCTTACCCTATCAGAACTTCTCTTTATCTTCACTGTATATCACCTTGGCATTTCCCTTGACTGAACTCTGCTCTTGCTTCCACTTCTCTTTTTAGTGTGTCTGCAAATCTCTGTCACTACCTTTGCTACGTCTCCCAAGTCATTACTATAGTACTTAAAAAAAAAAAAAGGTACAGTAAAGTCATCCTAAGGATCTTCAGTTCTCAAAAGAGTGAACTGTTGCCTGGGTTTCAATAACTGTACCATAAACAGGAGTAAATCCATGTCAGCTAATGAAACCAGACGCAGGGAAAAGAGGCTCTGCCTATAATCCACCACAGTGTGTATGGATTATGTATCACAGCAATCTTCTACATGCAGCAACAAATACGGTCCACCGTGTAATATGCCCAACCACGGCGGTTCATATTAAAGAAATTTTTCAGTCACTTAATTGAATCTTAAAATGTCAGAGTAATTCAGGCTCTACTTCACTTACACCTGTACAAATCTGTTTATGGTGTCTTGATGTAATTTTGTCCGTTATAAATTGGCTTAAATGACCCAAAAAGGGGATTTGTTTTCCCTTTCAATTCCCTGAAAATTTTGCAGCAGTTAATAAAGCAAGTTCTCTATGTTATTTTTGCAGCAGGCAGAACCTTCACTAAATAGTGCCTTGTTTAGTTATTCATCCGCTCCAGTACTAAGGGAGTATAATGCCCGGTCATTATAAACGACATAAATAGGACTTTTTAATGTATTTTGGGGGAACTTTTCTTGCCGATTTTCATCTAGGACCCATTCACAAAAATGCAGCTAACCTAAAGGACTTACAGTTAAGGGGCTAATTCAAAGGAAGGTGACTTGATGTTTGGCTTAAGTTAATATTTAGGACAGGAAGGTAGAGTGAGGCTTTTATAGCCTTTTTTGGGATGCAGAGGGACATCATCTTGAAAGGTGGACAAAGACTGTGGTTAATGTTTGAGGCTGACCTCAGGGGTTGGGTTTCTTTGGAGACCAACTTTGGGGAGAAGATAGGTTAATCTATTAGCCGTTTTATCTAAACCTCCCCTCCGTCTTTTGCCACCTTCCGCTGGTAGAGTTGGTCAGAATAAACATATACATGTTGTATATGGCTGTCAAGATGGCAGCACACACAGATGTTTTTTGCTTAACTCCTCATCTTCCTTCTGCTTTGTTTTTTCCTACCTTTTCCATGCTCTTACAACCAACTCAGCTGTGGAATCAATGTTTTCCTATGGTCACCAAACATTTTTTTGTTCTCAAAACAAGTGTGAAATGTTCTCTCCCACTTCCACTACTTAGCTGCGCACTAGGTAGGCACATCAAGTACAGGAGATCTAACAGCTTCCCATTGTTTTCCTCAGGGCTGATTCAAATTCATTTCAATCACATGTGGCAGTTTCTTCACTGGAAAAAAACCTCTGCAAAAATTTTATGTCATTGTGACCCATATGAAACATCAAGGACAAACATATTAGGATGTTATTTAATTTATCTATAAAGATAAAGTAAGATGAGAAGTTTTTCTGTCCAACCCACAAAATTACCCCTCCTGAGTCCCAACAGATTAAACATGATACAAGACTTAGTAGTATTAGTTGTATCGACAACATAGCAGCTCTGGTGCTAAATTAGCTTGCCAGTCTGTGTCGTTTAAATAATTGCAGGTACCTCTGTATTGTCTGTTAAGCTGAATCTAAGACTGAGTCATACTTAAAAATCACTCAGATAATACCTTACTGGGAAGGATCTATCTGGATGCAGAAGCATGTGCTACATGCAGCTGCATAAGCCACATGGATATATCAGTTCAGGTCTCTGCACAATTGTCTACTGTATTTCTTTCAGTAATGAGGCAGTTGGCACTGCACCTACCAGATTTCCAGTTACAACACAGGGATAGTTTTCAAGTGTGAACGAATTGGCCACACTAAAGCAATTGGAGTTAATGGGCACAATGCAAAGGAAAGAACTTAGAGAAAAATATCGTTTGGATGTAGTACAGGGGAGTGGGAATGAAATATTGAGGCTAAAAGAAAATGAAAAGAAAGCTTATATCAGAATATTGGTTCCAAAATAAAATGGGAAATGCAAAATAAAATAAATGAATGGCCCTCGTTTTTAAATTTCACCAAAGTTGTCCAATTAAAATTTGTCATTGGTGTTGATCGACACTTTGTTTCTGTCAAAAGACATGTGCCATTCTGCTAGCAAAAAACATTTTCATCTGGAGAATTTTGATTCCTTCTGGATCAAACAAGGGTATTAAATTAATTTTTTAAAAGTCCTAGATCTCTTGTAATTTGATAACCGTATGTTTATGAATACTAGAAAAAGTATACTGTAAATAACTTCTTATTGGTAGTGAATGAACTATTACATGATTATTAATGAACTCTGAAGTTGCTATTGCTGTCTAATCATACTAAATGTATTTCTCAAGGTTCAGGAATCTGCATAAATCAATGAAAAGAACTGACCCTGAAAAATGAAGTGAAAGTAGTTTAATACGCTGTTTGATTGGACTTTACTGATGACTATTAGATTATTTATTTTTCTGGTTTAATTTTCTTAGTTGCTTGAGGAGTCTTTCAGTTACAAGGCAATTTTGAATAGCTGATGTTTTTTAGGTAATTTACCTAAAAGTTATTTTTTAATTGTACATGCAATAGCCAAGAAATCTCCCTATATAATTGCAGTGGGGCTATGGATTTTTCCCTGCAGTGAGTTTTAATTATTCTGTGCTAATTAAGCAACTGATGCCTACTGTGAAAGATTTTCCCTTTGGAACAATGAGAGCAAAGGTGCATACATAAATTTCAGAACATATGCATAAAAGCATCCATTTTTATCTCTTGTACTAATTTTATGTCCCCATGTTCAGTAGGTAGAATAAATAAATATAACTCCTATTGCCATATATAGCATGCTTATAAGACATAATATTAATCTTTTCACATAAAAAAAATAACAAAATGGTATTTTTGGGTTTGTTGGATCTTCTGTTTAAAGACTGCAAACTGTTGCAAAGTTAGAGAAAAAACGAGGTACTCAATTACATTTGTGTTAGAAGAAGGCTTGGTCAGAAATAAAAAACGACTGAGAAAAGTAGAGATAGATTGTACGGTCAGCTTGAAAAGTACTTTTTGTTGTTTGTTTTGGTTCTTAATTTTTATGATCTAAGGTGAAAATGGACAACAGGGTGGAACTGGCCTAAGCACGCAGCTCTGGGATAGATAAAGGACAGTACATGCCTCAAGGCTGTGCCTGCATCTCTATCTCTTTCTGCTACGAAGTCAGAGGGAGTTTATACCTTTCACTTTTTTTATACAGTCCTGGTGCTACTTAACTGAAAGAAGCAAAATTTTGAGTAAAGGGCACTTTATAGAGAATAGCCTTATGGTATTGGATTATTTTTTTCCTTTGGGAGGCTCATGTTATGCCTTCCTGCGATACAAAAAAAACAAGGATCACAGGATGGTTTAGGTTGGAAGGGACTTTTAAAGATCATCTACTCCAAACCTCCTGCTGTGGGCAAGGACATCTTTCACTAGATCAGGTTGCCCAAAGTAGCATCCAGCATGACCTTGAACAGTTTGCAATCGCAATGTGACTGCAAAGTACAAAGAGTAGAAAGAAAGGGTGAGGGGAACAGAAACTGGAGAGAGGTATTTTCTTCTGGGAAGTGTATCCATGAGTCTGTTGACTATATCAGACAGTGCATTGCAAGAAGTGGCAAGATTAAAATTGGTGATGTGGAATCACTATCAAACCCTCTTACAATGGAGGGCATGCAATAGAAAGGAAGAAATTTGAAGAAAAAAATCTTGTATGAAAATGCCAAAAAATGGAATTTCTGATCCATGCAAGTAGCACCAGATTTGCTTCTTTTATTCTGTCTGAGACTAAATAGATTTTTCATAGCTATGCTAGAGGTAAAAGATATTTTCTGAGGAAACTTTCATTGAATTAAAATCCAAGATTTTGCCTGAAAAAAAGCATCAATATAAAAATTGAATCAACAGTAGTTGTTTCAAATAGTGGTTTGGAGAGTAAACTTTCTGATTCATACCTGGAACATTGCACTGGTACCTATTATGGAATCAAAGCTGAGCAGATGGATAATTGGATAATTACAGCACTAATGGGGCCTTGGGAAAACTGGTTCAGGATCTTACTCTGGTCCAGACTTCAGCTGTATCTGCTCTGAGAAGTGAAGACGGGCTCAGCTGAGTCGGATGGATCTGTGTTGGCTCTTGCTGCACTGCTGCTTTCCTCTCTGGCTGCCACTCAGGATCAAAACATCCCAAGTGTAACTTTGGAAGAGGAAGGCTCTATATAAAAGGATGGGCTGGCATGGGAGCACTTTACAAGTGTCAGTGGATTTAAGTTCTTTCCTTATGGAGAACACGAAGACAGGGTATGGCTTTGTTTTAGGGTGCATCTGTTGTAGAGATGAGTTCTTGAACATGTTGCTATACACAGTTGGGTGCACCGAGGCAGTGTAAATCTCTTTTCCCAAGCCACATGAAGTCATTAGGAGTTAGACGTTGTGCCTGGAGGAATCTGGACTTCAGTCATTCGTTCTGCAAAGGGGGAACCTCCTGAGTCATTAGAACGTACATACAGGTTAGGAACAGCAGAAGTCTTCACAGGTGCAAAGCCCTGCCCTGGGCAAGCATTGCCCCAGAAGCCATCCAGCCTGGAGACCTGTCTGTCTAGGGGCAGCTCCGTGGGAAGGTCCCTTGGAACTGAGGTGGGGATTAGCTCCCTCTGCTCCGTACTTGTTAGATCACATCTAGATGCTGTATCTAGATTTGGATATCAAACTGAAGCAAGGCCGGTGGTGGTCCTCAGGAGGTGGCAAATAAAAAGAAAGCTTTTTCATCATGACGACACTCAAGTGGTGGCACAGAGAGGTTTTGCCATCTCCATCCTCCAAGGTTTTCCCCTCCTGACTGGATCAAGCCCTGAGCAAACAGATCTGATGCCAGAGCTACCTCTGCTTTGAGCAGGAAGTTGGACCAGAGACCTCCTGAGATCCCTTCCATCCTGAGTTACCCTGTGATCCTTAAGAAAAATGGGCTGAGACAGAAGCTGATTGCAATTCACTTCAATTGATCAATGTGAAAGAAATTCAGAAAAAAAGGAAACCAGTCGTAAATTTATTTTAGGCTAAAAAAAATATATCTTTAAACCACTTATTATCAGACAGCTTTCTGTGTCACCCAGGTAATACAGATGGGCAGACATGTAGATACCCCTGGTTCTCATCCACCTGTGAATCCAGAGGTTGTCAACGTGTTGCTGTGATGATCTGATCTGATCCGACAGGGAGACTCTCCCAGAGTCAGGAACTCCTGCAGTCACATCAGGATACGCGCTCCAGTCTGTTGCCAGATACATGTGAAAACACTCATTCTAGCAGCGAGCTGTCAGAAACAGGAAAATGGTCTGCTTTCTATTTAAAATAGTCCATACGAACAAAATGAAATTATAGGGAAAAAAATCTACGTGAATTATCTTTAGCTCAGCCCATTCTTCCTCTTCAAATTACAGATCTGTCATTTATATAGGTTTTTAATTCAATTATCTTTAGCTCCACTTAACTGGAAACTCCTGGTCCGTGTAAAGGTACAGGACAAATATTGTCTTTTGGCAGCTCAGCTTCATTTCTCCTTGTCTTGACAAAGTGCTTAAAGAAACTACAGGTTTCCAACAGGCTCATTTATCTTGTATATTACTTTAAGATACTCTGGGCAAGTTCATCAAAATGATTTTCAGATTTTCCACTTTTTTGATCTTTCTTTCTCTTCCCTGTCTTAGCTGTGCTCACTCTTGCAGTAACACACAGGCGTAAATTTATGTATTCTTTTCCTCTATCAGTATGTGCTCGTTTTTAAGATGTGCTGGATTTTTCTTTGCTGTGGTATACAACACTCTATAGTCAGAAGAAGAAAGCTCTATGTACTTTCAATTATCTGCTTTTCCTCCATTAAAGGTAGCTGCCCTGCACAACAAACTGTAGGACCAGCGCAGATTGCAAGAGATGATCATAGAGGTCTTCTGATTGTCCTGGCTTGTGCCCTCAACAGTCTTTTTGCTCCCTAAAATTAGAAATTCTCCTCCTAGAAAATAATTTTCATTTTGCAGAGAGTATCAGCACTTCGAATGTAATTTCATTTTTAAAGGAAACAAAAGGAAACGTCACATTTTCACGTAAAAATGAAAGGATTGAAAAATGCAGCTCGTTCTCCAAGGTAATCTCCAAGCATTTATTGTTTTTTTTTTCAGTGAAATTAAAAGGGTGTTGTTGCTGCTGTTGACTGAGGTGGTCTGTGGCAGCAGCGGAGCTGTTTGGGTAACCGATCCTATGATGTAACCCCGTTTATTTTCGGGGGCGGTACAAAATGTTCTGCCTTTGAACATGGGTAGAATGAAACAGCAGGAGACGGTACTTTTTGCTCACCCGACTGTCTCTTGCGGCGGTTGCTGTGCAGATAAGCCCTGCTTTGTTTTGCTTTTTCCTTGGGGTCACGTTCCTCTGGCTGCCTCTGCTGTGCCTGCCGATGCTGAGCTCCCTCCCTGCAGCCTGTGCTGCCTGCGCACAACTCCACGCTCCGTTACCTCCCTCGTGGAGTTCTCGGCAGAGGTTCCCCGGGACACATGAGCTGTATTTTGAGTGTTGCTCTCATTCCCGTAGAGAAGCTTAACGTAGCCTGACGGAAAGCAACAGTTCCCACAAGCATCCATGGGGCATTGCCAACCTGCTTTCCTTTACCTAGCCATGTGATAAAATGAGGGCTACTCAAATCTACAAACTGCGCAATTATCTGATCCATTAATTGTATGATAGTATGTATCCTGATAAATAAAAATATACTTCCTGAAAGCTGCCTAAGGCAAATATAAATGATATACAATATGTAATTGCCTTTTCATAGTTTAGGGCACAACCTAGTGAAGGAAGATGGCAAGGGATCTCCTTCCTTTCCTCCCTGCTCCTGCCTGTGCTTAGGGTCTAAATGTGCGTGTTAAAAAAACATTTAAAGTCGAGTTGTATGTCAGGTTTGGGGGAAGCGTGAAGGCAGTGCAGTATATTCATCCTCCAACATGTTCTGCAGAATGACAGTGAGGGTTAACAGACTTCTGAGCATGACACATTCCAAATTACTCTACTTGATGGGATGAATTTTGAAGTGCTTCCCCCTCCATCGTAACGGCTGTCATTTCCTGGAAAGGGCACATTTGATCAAATATCTGTTACTCTCCTGCTGAACAGAGCTTGCAAATTACTAATGATTCTGGCAAAAGAACTTTAGTTTTGTGCCAGTGGGAGATTTCAGGTTAATTAAACAGTCTCGTCGCTTCTGTGTTTCACCAAGTGACCGCTCTTGGCTGAGACTTAGAAACTTACAACTTGAGGCCCTAATACTGCCTTGACCTGAACTTTGTCAGGCCAAATGAATGTCTCCAAGTGTCTGAACAAGTTCTGAGGCTTATTTTAAAAAGCTTTAGGGCTACACTAGGACAACAGTTTGCTCCAGGCAGTAAAAGAAACCCCTTGATGCTTACAATGTTTGTTAGGCTTTGAGCAAATGGCCAAAAGCGTGAGAAGAGCAGCAAAAATCTGCTGCTGAAGCACGTCATCTAAATCTGGATCCCAGTCTCACCTATGGTGGTGGGTGAACAAAAGAGAAAGGCCAGGAAATCCCTGAGCAGAAAGTAAAAAATCCAGAGCAAGGTTTTACCTGCAGGCAGTAAGTGCTTTCTGTCTGCAGCACAGACTCCTGCAGAGGAGATGGGTGCTGTGGGAGAAAAACTGATATACTTGGTGTGGCCAGAGGACCTGCAATCAAATCTAGCCCTGCCTATAGGTTAGAAGGAACTAGACAAAATGGCCTCAAATTACACCAGGGGAGGTTCAGGCTGGATATTAGGAAGAATTTTTTCACCCAAAGGGTGATCAGCCATTGGAATGGGCTGCCCAGGGAGGGGGTTGAGGCACCATCCCTGAAGGTGTTCACAAGACGGGTTGATGTGGTGCTGGGAGATATGGTTTAGTGATGGTGTTGCTTTTTGTTTGTTTTTGTCAAAATTTTTGTCAAAATTAGGTTGACGGCTGGACAAGATGGTCTTTAAGGGCCCTTCAAACCTAGAAGATTCTGTGAAGTGTAGCTCTGTGACAGTTTGGCTCTCGGTTTTGATACGAGGCTCGAATATGATGGTACAGTAGGCAGGTAAAGCATCACGTACACAGTATAACTCCCTGGGGATAGCCACAGGCCCTGGGCATGGAATTTGTAGGAAGTGATGCTGTCAGTGGTTGCATACAGTTGTCTGCTTAGGAAGGATGGTCCTCTTCTGGTTTTGCTAAATGATAATGAAGACGAATATGAATGAAATTATATAACAAACATAGGAAGTATAGGCGGGTCTTTCTTCATCATTCATCTTTGGAAAAGATGAATAATATAAACCATTGTTCACCAACATATGTGTTTCATTGCTTTCAAATGGCACAGATGAGTCCTCATGACCATGCCATCATCCAGGTAGTACCTCCTTCCATTTGCATTAGTTCATGACCAAGAACTTTTCTGGGCTCCTACCTCAGTTTCTGGAGCAGCCTGTATGTCATATCAGGCAGCTGTGAAAGACTCTCCAAAAAAAAGGCTTTTTGGGGGGGAGGAAAAAGCCTGAATCATTCTTTTTAGAAAAATGAGAACTCACAAATAAGATGCACTGGTCCCCACCCTAAATGTCTCGTGGGGAATGATGATGGTCATCCAGGTGTGCTGATTCACCCACACTGGTGCCACCTTTGCAGTCCAGGGGTTTGTGTTTCAGACACAGATGAAAATGGCATAAACTTTAGTCGAAAACTGGCATTCAGTTGGCTACAAACTCCAGTTTTCTGATTTGTACAAAAGACCCTGAATTTCTTTAACTTTGTGCTTCTGGTAGATGGCCATAATTAAAAAAAAAATAATTTCTTGTCATTTTTAACAAAGACCAATTAAATGCTAGCTCATGCCAAACCTTCTACCAGTTCGTTGTTCATGAAAGTCTGTGAAAGTGCAGTGAGGAAATTTCTGGCCAAAGTCTTTCAGTAAAATTTTGGTGGTTATCCTCCCCCTGTTCAGTAACGTTCTGACTGATTTGGGGGCCTGAGCGAGGCGAGTAGAGCCAGGAGAGACAGGAAGTGCCAGGACTGGGGGCTCTGAGTGTCACATTTGCACAGGGGGAAATCCGGGGCGAGATGGGTGTCAGGAAGCATTTGGGAGACAAAATATTGGGATTCTTCTGGGATGACTTAGAGGTTTTGTGGATAGGGTATCTGGTGGGATTGGGTATGAGAATTGGGGAAATGAGATGAGTGAGGGGCTGTGAGGCAGGGGAGGTGTGGCTAAAGAGTTCAGTGCTAATTAGTGATCTGTAGGTGATGCTGAAACAGCTCCTTCCGCTTCCCACCCCATATGGGATGCTGGCCAGCCCACCCATGCTTGCTGTTAGAATAATCCCATGCAAAGATAGGCCTCTGCATGTTTGTTTGTGGTTTTTTTTATCTCCTGATTCAGATCTTCACATTCATAAACTAGATCAGCTGCTTAAATCTGAATCTCTGCCAGCATCAGCCAGCAGTTACACCCCTGCCTTTGCTTAACTCCTCTCCAAGTCTGCAGCTGGCTAACGGGAAGCAGAATGGGGCTGCAGAGCTGCGGCCAGTTTGTCTGATGGTCTAGTAACAAGCTCTGAAAGCTTTATGCCAGTTTATGCCTATCTAAAGGTTTTAGATAGCATTTTGTAACCTCTCCAACCCTGGATGAAGCAGAGCATTGAATCAAGAACAGCTGCAGTATATAAGAAAAACGTTTCTAAGATATTCTGATATGCCTGTAATGGTTGATGCTAGTATTTTTTTTTTTAATTCTAATTCAGAAAAATCACAGTTTAATTAAAAAGAAAAGCACAAGAATTCAGACTAAAATAATAACAAGAAAAGCAATCCACGTGCTTTTCTGAGAAATGCAGGCGAAGAGAGGATTTAACTGGAAAAGAGAAGCAAAGTAAATAGAATAGATATCCTTGTTGAAAAAACCCTGTTCCACCTTTGACAGGTCAAGGATAATAATAATAATAACAATATATTTTGTATTCAATTTTTGTAGGCTTTTTGCTTATACTGAGAAGAGAGATGGGAAGGGCCAAGAAACAAAAAGACTGCATGCTCTTTCTTTCTGCAGCTTTCTCTCTCTCTCCTGAAGAAAAAAAAAAAAAAGCATCTCCATATTGTGCTTCTCTGCCAGCTATTCACCTCTAAACCCTTCCATTAGTGTCTGTCTCTTTGCTGGCACGGTGGCTGCACCTTATGAAAGCAGAGAGCAGAATGAGCGGTACTCTTACGCGACTCCATGGGGTATGCTGCATTAAGACCTGCTGTGCCTGATTACTCATTAATATGGTATCTTTAGGGCGGCACGGCTCCTGGCTGGCAGGTGACAAAACTGTTGGAGGTGCATGTTGAAGCTGGAGCCAAGAAATGGAGGGAGACAGGTGGAGGTCTGTAAATAAGGACGCTTGGAGTCTGCCTGCATGATGCAAAAGCCATTCCCAGCCAAGGAGAGAGCTGAGCCCGTGCACGCACCGTCCCTACCTCGAGCAGCAGGTAACCGCGGCTTGTGCTGATGTTGTGCACTGTGATCCAAAGGAGTTAATTTGGTTGGGTTTTGCTGGAGAAGTTCACAAAATATGCAAAGGCCCCGAGACCGGCCAATTTCTGACCGCTGTGATTTGTATAGGTTCACTGCCGTTTCCCATTCCTGTCCACCCACCTTATGCAGGTGCCTACAGCCTGTACTGAGTCCCTTTTGTGCACAGCATCCCTTTTCTCAGCAAGAATTGCTTCTCAGTCTGCCCGCTTTTAAGATCTAGATCTGACCTTAGGAAAAAAAAACCTCAATGAGTGTAGGACTTGTGAACAACACCATCTGAATATTTCACTCTTGTTTTTCCAGAAGCCAGCTTGTATTTTGCCAGCTCAAGGTTGACTGAATATCTGTAATTCCAGGTTTTTGCTGTAGCATTTCTGATGCCTTAGCTCTGGTAGCTGGATTAACATTACTACTTCATATTTTTATGTTCTGCCATCTACCTTCGCTAATTGTTAAAAGTCAAGATTGACTCTTTAGATTTGAGGTGCAGAACAGTCCAGGACTGATTTTTCTTTGATGTTGGGTCTTCTTTTTTCATTGATGTAGATGACTACGTGCCATGCATGGTAATGAAAAGTTCAACCTGATCTGTGCAATGGACTCAGTAGATATATTAGACCAGTATTATCAAACAATGTGAATTTTTATGCAAATCCATTAATAAGGCATGTGTGTTTGCTCTGTTTATACATAGTGTTGTTCAGTGTGTCATAGATAATTTTTTGCATAACTCAAATGATTATCACAGATGTAGAATCAATGAATTGTTCTTAAAACCAGAACACTTGAATTTCCTCGTGAAATTTTGTTCTGTCTTAATGAGAATAAATTTCGAGTCAGGCCCGTGACTGAGGACATTCAGTAAGGAGGACACTGAAAAGTCTACTCTTTGCTAGGAGTAAACTAGTTAATTAGCAAGAGTTCTTTAGAAAAGGAGATGGGAATTACAGTGAATCATACTTTTTTTAAAAAAAGGCAAACATTATATGTAGATGTTGAAATAAGATAACTGATAGGATAATAAGAGATAATCAGAGGAAGTCCAGAGACTGAGAACAAGCGTACAGGTTTAGTAATCATGGCCTACAAGGAAAGATTGACTTAATAGTGTTGGTTAACTTTGGAGGAGAGAAGACATAAGGGTGACGTGACAGTCCAATCTTCCACTATGTCTACTGCTGCTGAGAAGTTTCTTCTCCACATCAGGACAAAAAGTTAATTGGCTTGGATGGTAGCAATGGAAATTTAGGCTATTCATAAGGATAAATTAGGCTTATCATAAAATTTCTAAGTGTTTGAAATTGGTGTGGGAATAGATTGGCCAGAGAGGTTATACAATCTCTGTCACTGGATGCTTTTAACACCAAGGGATATGTATCCAAGAGGAATACAGTAGAAGTGCAGGTGATCCTTCCTAGCATAGGGAGATGATTTTGCAGCTATTCTTCAGTGTTTCATGCATCTCATTCTGCAACTAATACAGACCTCTTTGTGTGTACAAAAATCATATGTGTTTTCATTTTTCTCTCCCGGTTTTGACATAGAATCGTTTAAGCTGGAAAAAACCTGTCCAACTATTTGTGAAGAACAAAGAAACTGTATTTTCAGATTTTTGGAGGAGGACTCCAGCCTTGTCTGTACTGATCCTATATTGTTTGTACTACTGTTATAAAATAATTACATGCAGATTTAGTGGAAACTCAATCATGCATAAGTTTCATGTTGCTATCTTTATGAGAAAGAGTTTTGCCTAAACATTAAAGGGAATCTCATCTGACGGTAAGAAGCTATCTAATGATGACAACAATATGTTCACGTCTCCTGGTTACTTACACATTACCAAGCTATTTGGAATATGTTCAATATCTTTGGCTTTTTTTTCACTGATTAAAGTTTTATTTCTCTGAGCACAAAAAATAAAATATTCAGTTGTAATAACAAATTCTCTGATGACATGAAAACATCATTAAACAACTTCAATAACGTCTAGAAACATAAATGGAATATAGGAGAAACATTCCTTTACAAAAGTCAATTGGAGGTAGGGTTTTGATACCATTTGTCAAATCTACTTTGTTTCTAAAGCGCGAGGTAAGTTAATATTGATTGCCATTTTAAAATGTAGCTTGTCGGCTTCTTTGTTCCACTAAGCTGCCATTCTCAAGGTGGTTTTTTTCAGTGCTCTCAGATCACTGAGGCTACTGGAGCATGTTAGGGCTGGTAAAAATACAATTAGCTGATAAACAGAAGCTGTCAAATATCAGCAAGGGAGAATGAAGGGGAACAGTAAAATCTCTACCTCTCCAGGCTGTGAACCTACTAAGAGCACTAATTAAAATGTATGTAAAGAAAAATACCTATAGAAGCAGCACCAATAGTATTAATTCTTTCTCTAAGATGCCAATGATGAGTAATGTCTATCAAGTATTTGATTTTGGATTTTGCTATCTGACTAGTAGAATTATAAAATCCAAAATTAAAAAAAAAAAATCATTAATAACTACCACAGTTCTTTCCAAGTATGAAAATTTACCTCATTGCCCTTAAATGAAGAGGATTTTGATTTTGGCATTTCCTTGTTTTCTGTGGGGTCCTTGGCTGCTTCTCCCTGGAAGTTCTCTCAATATGTAGTTTTATGAGTAGGGAAGTTACGCTAGACCTTTTTTTGTTGTTTTCACACTACGGTATCTCTGATTCATGCACACCTGGAGCGCTTGTGACTCAGATCCTCAGCTTTGCAGGCATGAGAGATGCTTCCAGGGCAGCATTTCACAACCTCTAATCTTATAAGAATCACTCTGTGAAGGCAAGAGGACAATTAGAGCCCATTGTAGAAGCTGGTCTAAAACACCAGAAGGACAACAGACCCCAGATTTTGTAGTACCACTTCCCTGTCAACCCACAAGTAAATAGCTAGGGATGGTGCTAAAAATGTTTCAACCCTGCATGTGGACCCACAGATACTCAGTAACTAGAGTTTCTTCTCAGCCCTGAGTTGAAAGCATTTCTTCATGGGCAAGATAAAAGATTCACAGATAAAACCAGCTCTGCCTCATCCTGTCAAATGTCTTGATACACTTGGCACACTCCTACAAAATTCTTAAAATGTGGTGTCGCCACTGAATTTCAAGGGAAGGTTGTTCAGGTGGAACACTTCTTGGCCAGCAGGACCTCAGGAGGTCATGCAGCACAAGTTACAGCCTCAGCCTCTTTCCTCCCCAGATCTGTTTTGTTTTTTTTTTCCCATCCAATAGGACAGTTTGCTTTTGATACAGGTAAGACACAAGAACGCAACACTTGCCTGTGCAATGTGAAGGCTTTATTAGCACATACACTTTGCACTGTCTGTTGATTAATGGGGCAAATAACCCTGAACTCCATATGGATGCAAACTTCATCTTACTTTGCTCTGTTGGAGAAACTTCATCCTCAATGAAAAATATCACAACACGATCTGTGTATGCATAAAGTGATTTATTTAAAAGGCACGATGTATTAACAGTGCTTCAACCCATGAGCTCTTTCTTTGGCGGAGAGGAATTACTATCTCAGCAGATGGTCCTGGGAATGCAATTTGCACTTGCTTTGCCAAGTAACATGAAACTCAACTCTGTCCCCTCGTCCCCCTGAGTTGTCTTGTTAAAGCATATTTGTGTTGCGGGAGCTGATCTGCAGCAGTCAGCCGAGGCACTGGGATGATCCAATGCGTGTGAAAATATTGAGGAATCTTCTTGCTTATGGGAACTTTTAAACCACCCCCGTCACTTGCCCTGTATGCTTAATCCTATTTAAATAGCAACATGTCAAGCATGCCTAGTCATCAGCTAGCAGGTGTCCCTATAGAGGTTTTCAGGTTTAAGTTTTCCTGCATCGTGCAGCAAGGATTTTTCCCAAATATTGACAGAGTTTTCAAGGTTACTGATGATGTGCTCAGATACATGAGTTGTTCAGACTACCTCAGAAAGAAAGGCTCATTAAGAAGACAAATGCATTTATCAGGCAAATCATCTCGCTTACTATATACTTTGTTTTTATCTGTAAGACAGTAAGTTTGAATAAATACATATTTTCCTGTAATTACATATGCAAATACTTATGAGTCCTTATCTTTCAGTTTCTGAAAGAAGTATGTCTAATTTATGATACGTGCATGTGTGTTGACACCAAACAGGCTTCAATCTTAATCTCCCAAAATTAAAAAACCATCTGATTTAATAACAATGAGAAACCTAAAGAATCAATAGCAAGCAATTGTCTAACAGTACCTAATGTTGCACTTCCAACTACAGGTAAGCCAACTGTTCTAAGTATGGAAAAGGATGAACTTCAGGCAGCTCTACTCCATCCTCTTGCTACTGGTGGTACCTAAGGCTGCAGAAGAAAAGGAGGGCAAAGCTGGATTTCCAGATCAGACAAAATGACCTGTGCTGGCTGGTTTAGCTGTGAGAACGCTGGGGTTTTTGCACAGTGCCACAACTTCTTTCAGGACACCTGTTTCATGATTTAATCATTCAGGTCATTTGGCCTTCTATGGTTGAAGTAAAAATAGATGCTGTGTTCGAGCCATTAGTCTAGCTCTGTATTTCCCAGGGACCAACAGTCCAGCAGTGCCGTGAAAAATGACTTCTTTTGGTTCCTATTTTAAAATCTTTTTTTTTTTTTCAATAAGAAAACCTGAACTAGTGCAAAAAGCCCAACCCAAACCGAACCGAAACAAATCCCCTCTGAAAAACTACTTTACTTTGAGAGAATTTAAAGGTATTCAAAGCAGTAAGAAACTGGGAGGGAGGAAAAGTAGTTAATTCAAAGATGTTTCCATGGTGCTGATAGTTGAAAAGCTGGCTTTGGCAGCATTTAAAATGCTTGTTAATCTTTTGTCTGAATATTTCAGTATCGTAAAAAGACAGAAAAAATACTGAACCTTTTTTTGTTAAATTATACCCAGAGTAACCATTAAATATATTAACTGAGGTGTGTTAAATGTATTTTTTGTCTAGCTTTCACACATTTTAGTTTTTTTTTTAATAGATGTGTTTATTTGCAGTGTTCACCACGATGGTCACATCAGTCTCCGGCTGCCTGAACTGTTTGTCATTCAGGACATGAGATTTTCTCCTCGGTGGCTTGACTACTCCCGGATCAGCCAGCTGAAATGATTATAGCCAAAGATAACTAAAATAACAAATGGCAAACAGTGAGTAGCAAATAACAAGTATTGAACCACTGTCTGTGCAGGTATAACTGTGTTTGCACGCGGATAAAGATATTTGTATAAACGGCTGTGGCCAAGGAGTTGTGCAAACAGGCTGTTTGCATGAATGCTTATAGCTGGGAAACAAGAAGGGGCATGAAAACTGTTGAATTAGGTATTGTGAATTTGAGTAATGCAAACATTGCTCTTGGGACAACACAAGTTGGCACTCTTATTCATATAGGTCAATGCATCTTTGCTTTGGAAATCAACTGAACGTTTGCCAATTCAAACAGGAATGCAACCAGTTTTCATAATAACATTTAGTCAATATCAGTCTTAATCTTGCAGGATTGCATTTGTCAGCTGTTTCAATTAGATCCTTTTAATGTCTATGTTAATAAATGCTATTTAGTTGGACAAAATTGAATTCAGATGGGAAAATGTATTAAGTGCTACCATTTAGATATAATACCACTGCATCATTTTTATATGAATATACACATTCATGTGATGGATTGATTCAATGTGAATAACAATTTTTCCAAAACAAAATGCATTTGGCTTCAGTTTCCTCTATCTTCTTTTCACAGTTTACCTTTTTAAATCACATTACTCAGTTAAGTTGTTTCAGGTATATAGTGGCAAAACCAAAGTGGAAAATTCCCAAGAAGAAAATGCGATGGGGTTGAGGCACTCGGGCAAGCATAGAAGTGCCTGGTGCTAGAGAAATTATTTCTGTCTCAGTAAATTGCAAGAAATGTAGGGCCATGAATGTAGAATTTGTAACAACAAGCCATTTGGGGGAAAGGGAAGAAGAAATGGTTCAACTAGATACAACCGGACTAGAGCCTGCCCTAGCTTTGGGTTTGATTTCCATCCTGTGTTCATCTACCTCTTTTTAAAGTGTTCTTTAAATTTTATTTTTTTTTGATGCCTGGTAAATTGAAAGATCACAGATGACTATAAATCAGATTTCCAGCTCAAAAAAAAATATCAATTATTAGTGGTCATATGGTGTAAGTTTCTAACAAAGAGAGAATCCCTGAAGTCTGGGGTGCCCTCTTTCCTGTTAACTCTCTTGGTTTTGCATACCCCTTACGATGGTGATCTCTCCATCACAGAAATGCCAATATTAGACATAACCAGTATGTCTGGTGAAAGGGAAGATGAACAGTGTAACAGTGAGAGTGTAAACCAGGACTAAAGTGCATTACAAACTATGCAGAATGCCTGCTACCTACCTGACACCAGCACTTTGTGCAACCTTGCCTCCCCTTGTAAACTGCAGAACTTTAAAAAGTGTACTAAATAACCAAAGGTAATTTAAATCAGTAATCTGGTTTTGTTATAGCAGCCTTGGTATCATATACATATTCATACTCTTCTTCAAAACGGATTCCTCTTTATTCTTTGGAGGGTGAGAGCCTCATTGCTAATCCAAACACTATTTCTGCTTATAAGTTCTAGCAAATGAATCTCAACCAGTTGTTTAAATTGAAATTTTTAGCTGCCAGTCAAGATGGGTCAAATGGGAAATGAAAAAAATTAGGATCACTGACTAAAAAGAACAAATATAATCTATATGCATACACCCACGCCTCAATATATTCTCTGGGAGGTAAGCTGCATCCAGATGGCAACTATTCACACTGCTTTCCTACCTTAAAAGTTATTTCAATTCAAAAGAAAGAAATGCTTTTAAAATGCCATCCACTCACTGTAATTGACTGCCAGCAGGTTAAAATATCTCTAAAATTAATATTCCACTTCAAATCGGGATTTTTGATGACCAGAGTCACCGCACTGTATCTGAAGCAGCTCTCTCCATGGTTTCTNAGGAAGGTCAAGTGGCTGGTATAAGGATCTGAAGTGTGTTATTGGCAAAATAAGGATTAAAAGACTCTCTAGTCCCACACAGCACTATTTTAAATCAATAAATGCTGGATTTTAGTCTCCAGGTACTATTAATGTAAGGTGTTAAAAACAATCCCAGCAGTTTAACACCCAGTTGTGTGATAACCTCTGATATTTTGAACCATGCCATTTTATCTCATGGAAACACCTTTTTCAGCTCAAAGAATTATGTAGCACTTGCCCTTAAAGTCTTGGAAATTGCTGCAGGTAACACCTTGGATAATAGCACTCGATTTGCAGTACTTCTAAATGTTCCTCTTGGAGTAATATAGGGAAACAAGGTCACCACCACTGCCAATGCACCCACATTTATCTAAAACAAAGGTAGCACGTCTCTGTTATTTGATATCACACCTATTTTTTTGCCCTTACATTGGAAGACAAGGACAACAGACGTGGTAAAATTACAACCTTGTCACAGTTAATAAGTGTAGGTGGCTCTTGTAGTATAAAATGTTTCACTAAAATCCAAAAGCCCCTCTGTCACACATCTAGACACATTTTTACCTGTAAACATTTGAATTATCTCACTGAAATCAATGAAGTCACAATTTACACTGGGAGACACATGCAAATGCCAACAGAGACAGAATCATCCCTATCACTGGAAAAGAGATGATGGAAATGTCTTTTTTTCTTTTCTGGGCCATCAATCTGGGGCAGTCTCCCTGCATATAGATACTACAAAAGTTTCTGGAGTTAGATGTGCTGAACCAAGTTAGTACTTGACTCTGGCTTTCCTACTTTCACACTGGAACTGTGAAAAAAAAGGAAAGGATTTTGGCAATTGAAGTCACAAGCAGATTTGTTCTCAGTGCCATTGTAATTTAATGTTCAGATAAATTTCTTTTCCACTTGGGTAATTTCTTTGCATTGTGTATGTTATTCATAGTTGAGTAAAGTTGAAAATCATAAAAGATACTTTAACTTAAGATACTTTCTACTTGAATATAGTATATTTATATTTATATACTTAAAAAATATTTATGGGATTTTTTTTCCTCACTTTTTACTCATTCAGTCTCAAGTGGAAAAAAGAAGCTGCATGCAACAAAGTTAAAGCAAAACTCCCACAACATACTCTCCAGCCAAAAAAGCAGATTTATTGGGGAATGGCCATTATTTGGGTAGAGCGTGAAGCGCATTGTATTATGCTCTCTATTGGTGTTTCAAGGGAATTTAGGCAGACACAGTCCAGAGCTTTTGGGTAGACCTCCCCCCACAAAAAATATCTGTGCTTTTGTTTCCCCATGCATGCCAGAATCAGCTAATGAGTTTAAGCTGAGCAAATGTAGCCAAGGTCTCAGGTTCTGAGTGATGCTTTCAGGGAAGGTTCATCCCATGACAGTAATTTATTACTTTTATCAGTTACTTGGAAGAGATGACTGGACTGGTAGAGGGGAAAAAATGGCACATAATGCAAAGAGAAAGGAGGAAAAGGATATTACATACTTAAGTTGACTGAGAGCTGCTAAAAATTTAACCTTAATTTTTTTAGTTGGCTGAGCAACTGCAAACAATGTGCATTTTAACACATCCAAAGGAAAATATTTTAAAAAGACTAGGATAGGGTTGTGAGAGGAGTCTTGCACAGGTGAAAGAAAGTGAAGTGTAAAAGAGGGCTCTTTTCTCAAAAGAAATGACCTAACTGAGAAACAAACCAATCTCAAACACTAAAGATGTAAATTAATAGTATAAAGAAACCTGAATAATAATTATATGCTGATTTGCTGTCAGTCTGGATTAGATCATGTGAGGATGCTAGTTGATTATTTATTGCAAACTAAGCAAAAGTATTAAACTGACCTATTTTATTATTCAGTGGCTGGAAACTCTATGCAAAAGATCCTATAGCTTTAGGGGGAAGTACAGGTCTTATCCTGCCAGGTCCTGAGCATGCTGTCTACTTATCAGAAAACCTGAAGTAAATGAATTATGTTGTGCTTCTCCTGCACCCATTTCTGTGCTATAGCAAAAGTACATGCCTCACTTTTGGGGAATCTGGTCAAAACTGGAAAACAGATGCACACAAATAGCCTGAAACACTGTTTTTGCAATATTTTCTAATCGCAAAACTTAGAATAAGAGAGCAGAAAAGACACCCTCCTTTATCTGCAGCAGCCTTTGAGCTTTGGGGCCATTTGGGAAGATTGCAGTGTTCTTCTGACGCTGTATATTTAGTGCATCTCAAAATGGGGCAAACCTTTGTTTCAATGACAGATCATCAACCACTCACACCCAGAGAGTGTGCCAGATATAGGTTCCACTGAAGTTGGTGGAAAGGCCCCCTTTAGTTTCAGGGTGCTTTGAGTCCATTCCTGTCTGTCCTCAGGTGGTAGGTTACCTGCTGCTCTTTCTGACTTCAGAGAGAGCTGCAGACACTAAACATCTTAGANAAAAAAACCAAAACCCAAGCCAACAAAACAACCAACAACCCCAGCGTGGAGAGAAACTTCTACTTGGTACTTATTGTGACTTTATTTATATAGTAGCAGGAACTACAGACCTTAGACACTAAGGCCACCACGTGCAAGACACTTCACAAACATAAAAGATAAGTAGTCCTTGCCTTAATGAATTTTAAGTTAATGGCATCACCAAATGCTTGAGAAGAAATAGAAGCAGGAAGGTCAAGTGGCTGGTATAAGGATCTGAAGTGTGTTATTGGCAAAATAAGGATTAAAAGACTCTCTAGTCCCACACAGCACTATTTTAAATCAATAAATGCTGGATTTTAGTCTCCAGGTACTATTAATGTAAGGTGTTAAAAACAATCCCAGCAGTTTAACACCCAGTTGTGTGATAACCTCTGATATTTTGAACCATGCCATTTTATCTCATGGAAACACCTTTTTCAGCTCAAAGAATTATGTAGCACTTGCCCTTAAAGTCTTGGAAATTGCTGCAGGTAACACCTTGGATAATAGCACTCGATTTGCAGTACTTCTAAATGTTCCTCTTGGAGTAATATAGGGAAACAAGGTCACCACCACTGCCAATGCACCCACATTTATCTAAAACAAAGGTAGCACGTCTCTGTTATTTGATATCACACCTATTTTTTTGCCCTTACATTGGAAGACAAGGACAACAGACGTGGTAAAATTACAACCTTGTCACAGTTAATAAGTGTAGGTGGCTCTTGTAGTATAAAATGTTTCACTAAAATCCAAAAGCCCCTCTGTCACACATCTAGACACATTTTTACCTGTAAACATTTGAATTATCTCACTGAAATCAATGAAGTCACAATTTACACTGGGAGACACATGCAAATGCCAACAGAGACAGAATCATCCCTATCACTGGAAAAGAGATGATGGAAATGTCTTTTTTTCTTTTCTGGGCCATCAATCTGGGGCAGTCTCCCTGCATATAGATACTACAAAAGTTTCTGGAGTTAGATGTGCTGAACCAAGTTAGTACTTGACTCTGGCTTTCCTACTTTCACACTGGAACTGTGAAAAAAAAGGAAAGGATTTTGGCAATTGAAGTCACAAGCAGATTTGTTCTCAGTGCCATTGTAATTTAATGTTCAGATAAATTTCTTTTCCACTTGGGTAATTTCTTTGCATTGTGTATGTTATTCATAGTTGAGTAAAGTTGAAAATCATAAAAGATACTTTAACTTAAGATACTTTCTACTTGAATATAGTATATTTATATTTATATACTTAAAAAATATTTATGGGATTTTTTTTCCTCACTTTTTACTCATTCAGTCTCAAGTGGAAAAAAGAAGCTGCATGCAACAA
>VXAK01007217.1:37148-51505 GCA_013399435.1 Arenaria interpres | reverse complement strand
TAGCATGTCACATCAAAGACTGGCAAAAAGAAATTCTAAACCCCTCCCCCCAAATAGTTAAAATAAAGTGCCTTGAATCAAATTGATTTCTATTGGAAAATTATTCTAAAATTGTGTCAAAATGCGATATTGTTAATTGTATTGACTGCAAACTCCATCCTTTCAGCCCTCTAAGACAGCTAAAAAATTCTTACTGTCAATATAACTGGGATGAAATCTCTCCTACATACAGTAGCACAGCAAGGACAGAAAAAGAGTCTAAATACAAATTTGTTGAAAGATATAAGAAATCCTTCCTTGTCGACTTTAATAAGGTCATGCTTAAGAACAACATTCTGTCAAACCAAAAGGGGAACAAAATCTGTAATATTGCTGTGATAAAGGGTACTGCTACTGTTACCCCATGAAATATGTTGCAAAAATACCTCTTCCTCTGTGACAAGAATTTGAAAATTAACTTTCATGTCAGTAGTAGTAAATCAGTCTAGATTTGTAGCAAGAATAGAATATCCAAAAACTTAATTAGTTCCCTCACTATTAATTAAAAAATATCAAATGGAATGGCTTTCCAGTGATAGAAACCTATCTTCATCTACTTTGTAGAAAATCTAAGTAATTATATAAAATTTCCAACATGTCTTGCAACAACGTCTCCTGTTCTACTGCATTGGCAAGTTCTGCAGAGTTCTATTGTGTCCACAATTCAAAATAATTTCAGATAGAGGGCCTTCTTCAGCATAAAACACTGACTATGACAAACACCTGCTGTTTAAGGATAGGACCATCACTGAGAACAACCTGAGTACGATTAGCAAAAAGCAATGACTTGTCAAAAAATGAGAATGACTCCAAGGAAGTTGAAAATATGTTTGATTTTTGTATTTAACAAAGAAAAAAAAAAGAGTTGACTGCAATTAAACCTTCTAAAGCCATAATTAGCTCATATTAAGATACCTTCTGTTCTTTTTGAATGTCAGTCTTCCTGTACTATAAATTCAAACTGATGGAAGCAATAAAACAATGTTGTTTGGGATGATAGATATTACCACATAATTGGAAATGAGATAGACTTTTCAGTACTGTTTCAGGAGCATGCCCCCTCCATACCTCCAGTATCCTTCAGCATGCTGTAAATTGTAAGCTTCTCTTTTAACTCCTTTACCTCTTACAAAAATATTTGAAAAAGCCACTAATAATTTTCTGTCTTCTAGCAGGGTAAACGTGAACTTTCATTATGTATCCTGCCCCTAATTCATGATTTCATGCAAGCTCATACTTGTTATTAATCTTCTAGTATCTGATTAAATCACTGAGGATCAGAGAGATGCAAGAAGTGCCTTTAGGTAAACATAGTCTTAACAATACAAACATAGCTGGGATACCAGTCATCTTCTGAATTAGATTCTGAGTGAAGAAGCAGAGATGTCATGTATCACTCAATTAAGACACTTAAAGGTCAAATTGCATATATAAGATTGTGAGTTATTTTTAATTCTCAATACTTGGTAGGGTGTGTTTGCATTTAATAAAAAATTACATAAGCCATTGACCCATACACAACTATTATAATTCATTCACAGACAATTTATTAAACGGCATTCATCTCAGGATATTTTTTGAATTGTAGTTGAGTACCATTTCCCAGGTTCAAGTGCACTATTACGTATTTCGGAATATTTTCAGAATATTTTTGCATTCTTTGAAAACAGAAAATTATTTCAGAATTCTTACTATGTAACAGTAACATGCATTTAGTTTATTTTGTAACAGCATGTCCTCTAAAAAATGCAGTTATTCATCCTCGTTACAATCTATTATGTTCCATCAGTCCATCATGTGCGTATTTCATTTTGATACCATGAATATGAACCAGGATTCAAACTACTCTGAAGTGTTTGCAGTACCATATATTTTATGTTATCAATTTAGCAATGACTACACTTGTGGAAGTAAAGCACATTGTTTATTTCATATAAAGCTTAGGGTCTCAAGTCAGCGATGTTCTAAGAATTCTGGCACCAATTCAACAGCAACAACAGAAGACCTCATTTGGGAATACGTAGGGACATGTAAAGCGTAATTAAACTATGAACATGGAGTAATTGCATTTAAAATGAAAGCTTAAAAAAGAAACAATCCCTTAATAATAATATTAGATTATAATTTACATAATATTTAGGCAAATATACTACTTGACTTCCTGAGACTTTGAATTAAGCCATTCAAAAAGAATTTCAGTATTTTCATGTCAGTTTCTTTTGCAGGGCTGAACTGTAGCTCTAAGGAATGCTTAGCACATAGATGTGATGGCTGAAGGGCAGTTTAGGCAACCTTGGATTAGATTATGATTTTGAATCTCTTACTTTGGTTTGTAGGTTCTCCCTTGCTGCCAGGCTGGGAAAGGAACTTACTGTCCTTAAAAGATTATTAGCTTGGTATAAATTAGAGAAGTCCTTTTGTAAGACTGTTGGCTATAATGCAAACAAACGATTCACTTTCAGTACCTTCAGGGCCTTCACTTACCTGGCAAACCTGCTTTTACAAATTTTAAATTCTACCAACCATATTATATATGGTGAAAACACTTAGAATCCTTACATTAATTGAACACATTAATACAATTTTCAGTGGTATTAATCCATGTACTGGTTGTGTAAGGTTAACTGCTTTTCAGGGCTCCTCATGTGATTTATATTTTGCAGGGAAGCACACAGGTTTTTAGCTTCTACTTTAGGTATTACACAACCTGAATGCAAAGAGGAAAGCTGGGGTTTGTGCCAGGAAGAACAGTCAAGTAGTTCCAATTCAGGTAAATTTCTCAAGTGGAAACATCCCTGTGGTGATGTTGCTTTGAATTCTTTATGGAGCTCCCGAAAGTGACAGATGCCTCCTGGCCTCCAAATTAGAAAATCTGGATTTGCTTCTAGGAAAAGCACAATCTGTGCTTTTTTGTAGTCTGGTTTCAAGAAAAGATAATGTGTATGAACCACAGCTACTCAGGTAGGAAGTTGTAGGCTGTTCATTAAGGGACTAAATCATGGGCTGCAGCAGCTACCATGTTGTTTAAAGCTTCTCTGCTCTATAATTACCCTTCAGGCTCGCTGTTCTCTTTTCCTTGTTGTTCTGTATATTGAATTAAGTGGAACAGGTAATGTTCAAAAGTCACTTTCATTGAATTTGAACTAGGCTTAAACATGACTAATCTGTATGCATAGTGTATGCAAAGTTTTGCCTCATAGAAAATATGCACAGAAATAAATGAAGGTGATTCTACTTAAATATTTGGAAGATTGTATGAGAGTGTGAGGCAAAGTATCCCATTGCAACTTCTGAAAGGTTGCTTAGACCAACCTTGATGGCTTTGCACCAGACCATACAAAGAACTCTTATTCCTCTGAACTTTAAGATTAAACCATCAACTTTGGGTCTGTAAAACAGAGGCAGATGACATGTAGACTTTGTCTGTAAATACTGAGAAAAATGCCCTCAGCCTTGGCCCTGCCCCAAGTACACCAGCCACATTGTCCCCACTGTCTGGCCCAAGCCAGAACTGGACTTGCTGCTGCCACACCTGGACATCCCTGGCCTGCAGGCTCCAGTTCTGATAATTTCTATGCCTCTATGTTTTCCTTCGTGAGAAAAGACTTGACTACCACACCATTCCTAACTTTATTTGTGTTTTGATGAGTGAACTTAACAGACAGCTCAGAAATAATAATAGAATTTCACTACCTGTTGCCACAGTTTATCAATTTTTAAATAGCATATGTAAGTAAAAAAACCCAATAAAATACCATTAAAATAGATGTCCTCTAAAGTAAGTCACTTGAAAATCCTGACATAAATAGTGATATTTTACACACATTTTCTAAAATTTCTTGCCATTTCAAAAGTTTAAATATAAGCATGAAATATACATTTAAAAGAAGAAGAAAGAAAGGGATCTTTCTTAGGGCACACACTCTTTGGAATCACTATAATAATTCTAAAGGAGTCAGAATGAGTTCTCTCTACTGGAAAGAGAAGTATGGTAAGCTACCTTGTCACTCTATTAGTGATGAGATTAAAATGAGGTACAATAAAATTGAAAAAAAAATATCAGACCTTCAAAATATGAAATATGGAAATAAATTGTAGTGTCATTTGCATGGATATACCCAAAACACTGCTTATTCCACTACAGAAATTTTCATTCTAATTAGATTTTTATTTTCTGAATTTAAGCATTTCTGAGCTGTTTTTCCAGTCTTCCTTCCAACTGGTAGAAAATATCCCAAGCTTTTGTTTTCTGTTAGTGTTTCAAAAAAAACTTGAGTGATACTTCTCCATTCTGATCACGTGGTATTATTAACAATCCATTGTAAACCTCTTGTCATAAAATATAGAGATCTAGTGTTAAAGTGTATGAACAATTCCAAATTCTTTTTACAACTGAATTTACAAGAAGTTAAGCAGCTGGCTATAAGATGAGCCATCACTTTCTATTCCAAACAGGGAAATGCAAGACTTTAATTTGTCTTTCATTCATTTTACATCTGGACTCCAGATTTGTGCTTTAGGAAATCAGACAGCTGTACCATGGAACTCTGCATTTATTGATGTATTATTTTGTTTTAACATGGAACAGTAACCAGACACAAAGCTTGGCAGTGGCTTCAAACATAAAGGTTGAACCATTATGGTAACAAAACTGAATCATGGAACGGTTTAGGCTGGAAGGGACATTAAAGATCATCATGCCATGCACAGGGACACCTCCCACTAGACGAGGTTGCTCAAAGCCCCATCCAGCCTAGCCTAGAACACTTCCAGGGATGGGGCACCCACAACTTCCCTGGGCAACCTGTTCCAGTGTCTCATCACCCTCAGAGTAAAGAATTTCTTCTAATCTAAATCTACTATCTAGTTCATCTAATCTCTATCTAGTTCACCTAATCTAAATCTCTATCTACATTTCTTAATCCCTATCTCCCTCTAAATCTCTATCTAATTAACCTAGAAAGTCCATCCCCAGCTTTCTTGTACTCCCCCTTCAGATACTGAAAGGCCATTACAAGTCTACCTGGAGCCATCTCTTCTCCAGGCTGATCAACTCCAACTCTGTCAGCCTGTCTTCATAGGAGACGTGCTCCAGCCCTCTGACCATCTTCGTGGCCCTCCAATCATCTTCATGGCCTTCCTCTGGACTCACTCCAACAGGTTTGTGTTCTTCTTGTGCTGAGGATGCCAAAGTTGGATGCAGTACTTCAGGTGGGGTCTCACCAGAGTGGAATATAGGGGGAGAATCACCTCTGGTGACCTGTTGGCCATACTTTTGATGCAGCCCGGGACATGGAGGGCTTTCTGAGCTGCAAGCACACATTGCTGACTCATGTTGAACTCCTCATCCACCAACACCCCCACGTCCTTCTCCTCAGGGCTACTCTCAATCCATTCTCTGCCCAGCCTGTAAACCATGGGATTGCTGTGACCCAGGTGCAGGACCTTGCACTTGGCCTTGTTGAACTTCATGAGGTTGGCATGGACCCATCTCTCAAGCCCGTCAAGGTCCCCCTGGATGGCATCCAGTGTGTCGACCACATCACACAGCTTGGTGACAGCTTGGTGTCATTGGCTAGTTTACTGAGGGTGCACTCAATCCCACTGTCCGTGTCACCAGTGAATATGTTGAACAGCATTGGTCCCAGTATCAATCCCTGAGCAATGCCACTTGTTACTGGTTTCCACTTGGACATTGAGCTGTTGACTGCAACTTTTTGAGTGTGACCATCCAGCCAGTTCATTATCCAAATAGCCAGTCTGTAGTTATTGTACAACAGCTGCAGCTTTTCAGAAAACGTGGAGGTTTGAGGAAGCCACTTATATTAATTAGGAAGCTGCTACAATTGCAAAAGACAGTTGTCAAACTGACAAACTCAAATGACGTATGTAAAATAATTAGAATTATTAAAAGAACTGAAATAAAAATTCTGAGATAATGATCTTTAGTTAGAAATCTGAAAGCAACTGTCATCTCAAAGTTAAAAGAATTATCTGTATCCCATGAAATATTCTGAGAAAAAGAGCTTGGATTGCAAGATTTCAGAGAAGGGTCTGCTAGACCAGATCCACCTCAGCAGGAAGAATTCAGGAAGAAACTGGAGGACATCAAATGATGTCCATGACTTCCAAGCTGATCCATGTTAAACAAACATCATCACTCAGGCTTAGCACACCCTCCACACTACAAGGAAAGGCCAAGTCCAAGATTCTTCCAAATTCCAGCTGTTTTGTAGGCATGTGGCTACTGTGCCACTCAAGCATTGGCTGTGTATCAACACCTCAAAACAGATAGAAAATGAAAGGCTAAACTGGATGCCGTATTGCTGACAGACTATTTTTCTCTCCAAGCTACCTAGGAGTTCAGTCATTCCCTTACACTAAAAATGGAAGCAAGACAGACTTGGGCTTAAATGTGAATTTAGCTAGATGTGTACAAGGGTCAATGTAATAGTACCAGTGTTCAGAATAACACAAAGACTTTTTGTCTCCTGGAGGTGCAAAAGGAATATGCAGGAGTTTAAAATAAGAACTGTAATTCATCCCCTGCCTTGCCCCACCGATTGGAAGCATACCTTTTTGCAAGCAAACTACTCCCTGTTGTTTCTGGAGTAGTACCTGCATGGGTACTCCCAGAGCTGTTGCCACAAGTGAAAGCCAGGTGATGGTGGCAAGAGTAGGACATAGGTTGAACAAGTCTTTATTTTGGGTAAGGTTTTAATCTTGTATTTGCTTCTTAGCTGCATTATATACTACTCTGTGTTTATCTGGCCATACAAAGGGCTACTGAGTGAATTCTTTAAAACACCAAGAATCTGGGGACAACGTATCTCCTTATATTGGGCTTACATGGCAAGGTCTTAGTAGCAGGTGGGCTACAAGGGCCACCCTGATACCAGATACCAGAAGATTCCCCCTTGTCCGATAGAGCCAATGCTAGATGGCTCCAAGACAGATCTGCCACTGGCCAAATCTGAGCCAAACAGCAGCAGTGGTAACACCTCTGTGATAACATATTTGAGAAGGGGAAAAAACTGCTGCACCACAGAATCATGAGAGAAGAGTGAAAATATGTGAGAGAAACAACTCTGCAGACACCAAGGTGAAAGGTGATAAAGGACAGGGACGAGATGCCCAAGGCACCAGACGAGAGANATAAAGGACAGGGACGAGATGCCCAAGGCACCAGACGAGAGATTCCCCTGCACTCCATCGTGAAGACCATGGTGAGGCAGGTTGTCCAACTGCAGCCCATGGAGGTCCATGGTGGAGAAGATATGCACTTACAGCCTGTGGCTAGACCCATAATGGAGCAGGTGGATGTGCCTGAAGGAGGCTGTGACCCTATGGCAAGCCTGCGCTGGTGCAGGCTCTTGGCAGGACCTGTGGCCCTGTGGAGAGAAGAGCCCATGCTGGAGCAGGTTTGCTGACAGTACTTGTGACCCCATGGTGAACCAACGCTGAAGTACTCCATTCCTGAAAGACTGCACCCCATGGGAAGGACCCACACTGGAGCAGTTAATGAACTGCAGCCCTTAGGAGGGACTTGCATTGGAGAAATTAATGGAGGACCATCTCCCATGGGTGGGACACCACACGGGAGCAGGGGAAGAGTGTGAGGATGAAGGAAAAACAGAGACAGCACATAATGAAATTACTGTAAGGCCCAATCCCTATCCCTCTGTGCTGGTCAGAGGGAGGAAGTTGGAGAGTGAAGGAGAAAGTGAAAAAGGAGTAATTGGGAGTGAAGTTGAGCCTCAGAAGAAGGGAGGGAAGAGGTGAAGGTGTTTTAAGATTTGTTTTTATTTCTGATTATCCTACTCTGATTTGATTCATAATAAATTAAATTAATTTCCCCAAATTGAGTCTTTTTTGCCCATGAGAGTAATTGGTGAGTGATCTCTCCATGTCTTTATCTTGACCCATGAGCCTGTTGTTATATTCTCTCCCCTGCCCAGTTGAGGAGAGGGAGGAATAGATCAGCTTGGTGCGCAGCTGGCATCCAGCCAGGATCAATCCACCACACTCCTTATAAGATTTCTGTAGGGTAATGGTAGAATATTCAGATCCCATAACAATTTTTGATATGCGAGAGATATAAATTATTACTGTAGGTTGGTGAACAGTTAATTTTGTTTCTCCGTCTGAAATGGCTTTTAACGTAAATACAGGAGTGATTTACCTCTACAGGGTAATATATAATCATTCAAGGTGTTCCTTTTAGAGTGTATGTAAAATATTTGTGTAACTGCCTGTTTCTATCCATCCTACAGTTTACAAATAGAGAATCTGCCAATGTGCTGATAAATCACCAGTATGTGTGTCCTTTGTTTTTTTTCAGAAAGCAGTGCAAAGAGTGATGTTAATAAGGGAACAAGGACAAATGTGCATGGAAGCTGAGAGCAAACCTTAATTTCTTGTCAGATAGATTTATCTTTCCACTGATTATTCTTTTAGAATTTAAAGACGGCTTATTATCTGGCATTATTTGTCACTGTTATTTGGCTGTAAACTTCAATTTAGCACTGCCCCAATACTGCATAGTAGCCCTACAGCAGACTTAGCTGACAACAGATACCAACCTCAACAACAGCAACAGCAGCAACAGAGAAACAATAGTAACTTCCAGACCAAAGTGATCCCTGTCTCAAACACTGTGAGCACCAAGTTACTCTCAACAGCTGAAGAAGAGTAACGAAAAGAAAACCAAATCCAGGATGGGGACCAAAATAGTGTACTACATCATTTCCAGGACGGTTGCCCACGGATTATGGCAGAATAGGAAATACTGCTTATTCTATTGTGTGAAGGAGGGGACATAAAATCTGCAAAGTGTCTTATTCTCTCCCAGCTGCTATGATGACTCACTGGGATCACAGGAAAGCTTATAGGTAACAACAGGTCAGTGTACAGTATTTCGGAAGTGACATACCTTGCTACCTTTCATTCAAAATGCACATTTTCTCCAAATATATTTTACTGTTGAAACAGTTCTTTTGTCACATGTGTAAATATCAGGCAGTCAGCAAAAGTCACGGTACTGCTACATTCAAACACAGAATTTCATCATGTTGAAGGTTTCAACCCATCTGAAGAAGTAGGCATCTGATTTGAATATTCCACACAAAGCAAAAGATTTTTAAAGAAGATGTGAGTCAGTGGTGTGACTAAGACTGAAACAAAATTGCTTCCCCACACCTCTTTCCCTACAACATTATGAATAATTTCCTGCTTCTACTGTGTGATGCATGATCCTGTGCTTGGACTATTGACTACATCTGAGTGACATAGGAAGAAAGAGGAGTATATAAATAATGATGAATTTAAGATAATATGAAATTAAGAAAGAGAAATAATCTTCCAAGAGGGAGATGTTTGAGGCTATTTCATAGCATCCAAAGAAACAAAAGAAGCCTTTCAATTTCTTAAATTTAAAGCACAAAAATAGAAAGAATAATGAATAATCCTTCAATGACAAGAAAATCAGTGGGTTAATTCAACAGGTCTCTTACTGTTTGTTTAAACTCTTTTATATTCCATTCTCACCCTCCCACATTTTATCTCAGAAATGAGAGAAATTCTGTTCAAGCCTCAGAAACACTGACATGAATCATAATAATCCTTTGTATACTGATGATGCACAACTTTGTATCCCATTCAGGGCAAGTCAGTCTGTTCCTTTGTCCTGATAATAATATCAGTTTGGCATTTCTCCCCATATACTGAGACCATAAAATCTCTGACAGAAGGAAATGCACGTAGTGGTATTTTGCAAAAAAAAAATTCTATAAAAAATCTCAGCTGGCCCTGAGAAAACCTCTTTCCATTGGCCCAGCTTTGAAAACAAGAGTTGGACCAGATGACCTCTGGAAGTATCTTCCAATCCCTTTCATTCTATGATATATGATTTCACAAGTCTTTTAGAGCATATCAAAAAGGACTCATATTCTTTCAAAGAATGAGATCAACATGGGAAAAGGAAGAAAAATAAAAAGTTTATGGTAAATTATCTGAACTGGACACAATTGTTTATTTTAGTATTAAATGTGTCACAATTTATATCACTGCAGTTTCTCAGATCTCACAGTGGCTGCACCATAGAAATATCAAGCATACAGGAGACAAGGCAAAAGTATTTATGTTTTTTCTACCTTGTCATTGAGCGTGTACTTGATGAGTCGGAGACAGAAGGGCTAAATATGACATTATCTGCAATGATGAAGTTAACAAACCTCCTTATGGACCTAATGCACCAAAACTACGTCCCCGCTGGTATTTCCTCCAGTGAGTGATATTCCATACACACATATGATGAAGGAAAGTATTTAGTCTTTTCTACTCTTTCTCCTTTGGCAGGAAGTTTCTGCTTTTTGTCTGTTTGCCACTGGTTTTGACAATGAGTTAATCACCAGCTGTGATGCAGTCATCTGCAGCCTGTGGTGCAGACTCAGATGACCTAATCTCCACCTAGGGCTTTTGCCAGAACTCTTCTGGCTGCTTACTGCTTCTAAAACTCTGAAGCAAGCTCTAGTAGGGCACTGCAGTTGGGGTGGAATCTAGACCTCAGTATACTTCTGCTTGAAGATTTGATTCCTACTTGGTTTCATTCAGAGATGCATTAACTTTAACAAAATTGCACCCACAGTTCCTATCAAGTAATTTCAAGAAAACTGAGCCCACCAGAAGCACAGTTGCTACTCTGAAGTGCACTTCTAGAAGAGATTTTTTCCAAGACCAAACTCCATCCAATGTGTAGCACAGTCTTCTTTCTACCTTCACTAGACACAATTAAAACAGACATTAAGAGATTTTTTTTTTTTTCATTTCCTGCTATTGCCCCTTGTCTGTGATAGGATGGAAAGTATATTTTAATCTTTTCTGAGAAGAAAATTAGTCTTTAGGTAAAAATTCAATTTTTTTAAAGCTTTCAGCATTTGATTTCCACTGGCTGAATTGGATTCCTCACATTCCTCTCAACTCAAGGGTTTATCATTATTAAGGTGGTACTTTTTTTTGCATAACTTTTGAAAATTTGTAAAGATTTTCACCAAAAAAAACCCAAACCAAAACAAAAAAAACAAACTATTATTTTACTTGCATGTATTGCACTACCTGTGGAATTCTACAGTTGAAAACAGTCTCTGAATTGGCAGTGTCTGAACATCAGGACACCAAGGAAAGGGAAGCATTGTGACTCAGTTTCTTTCCTTAGCTAGCTGAGGACAATTTTGTATTGCCACACTCAGAAGTTTTCTCCAGGTACTTGGTCATGTGGTGTCCCAGCTGTGTATTAGAGGCAGAACATACCATTTTTTCTGCCTCATGCTGGAAAAGGAAATCTGAGTACACAAACCAGATGCAGGCCGTTACATGCACTAATGTAATTGGGATTCCAAAATATGATTCCCCCAAAACCTTAACCTAATACCTTGCATGGCTTCTCAGCTCCCTCTTTATACCAGGAGGAAAAGACCATTTCCCCCTTTGATCTTTATCTGTCTTGTTTATGTGGACCCTTACCTTGTAAGTGTAAATGTATTTTATTACATTGACACCAAGCGCAAAATCAGATGAACAATGGGACTACTCAGAAGCTTGAAGTTAATCTCCTGCAGAAGTGTTTCTGGCACGTAGGTCTTCGACTGTAAACAGTTCAAGGCAAGAATACTGTCTTGATAAGGTATATATTTGCCCAAGACAGACCAGTTACTACTAACAATGAGTCTTATAGCCATAATTACATGGAATTGAAAACTGTAAAACTGTATTTGGACAAATCTAATTTATTTGATAATCAGCACTGTTGGTGTTATTAAGTAAGAGCTTTTTGTGAAGGTCAGGCAGGACACAAACTCATTTAAAATGCGTACTTACATTCATTTCCTTTATTTCCCCAAAGGTATGAACAAATTGCTTAAAATTTTAGCTTTTCATTTTGCCTGAATAATATACAGAGGACTGATGACAGCATGTTCTATTACTTCTAGAAGTGATACCAGGATGAATTTAAGAGACATAGTGAAGCAACATAGGAAAGGAAAGGAAATCCAATGTGTGTATGTGTGCATGTGTGTGTGAATAAGTAACTTTACAGTGCAGCATTCCATTTCTGTTACCAGAACATACTACCTGTTTCCCCTGCCCCCACCTACTCAGCATGAGTCTAATACTCTCTCACTTGCTGTGCTTTTTGTAAAACACGTAAAGTTCAATTAATGTGAAATACGTGTTTTCATACTTCAGTATCTGAAGTATCTATTTACTCCCTTTAAGTAAATTTTTAAATACGATGTAAGTTCTATTTCACCCATTTGGAGCCTTGCAAGTTGTTTTCTCCTGAAAGCAAGAATGAATGAGATCTTTTTTCCTTCACAGTCATTGTTCTGATGGTTAACTCATATGCATTCAAGAGATTCATGTTTCTTGTTTCAAGTTTCTCAATCAAACCTGGATATTTCTGATCCTTAGTACATGTTCTAAGTATTAAATTACTCCACATTTTAAGGTCTTTTGATTTTCTTTCTTTTTATACAGAAGAGACCTATTTCTCTTTTAGTCAAAATGCATCCTTATTTAGGAAAAGGTTCATTTATGCTATATTTAATTACACTTTTTCATTAACTTTGCTTTTCTATTTAGTTTTAATTATGTAATTATGTAATTATTTTTCCTATTTATCGATATATAATTTTATCTGTTAAAATTAAGGAAAACCTCCTTAAAACTTTTGAAAACCAACAGACGTACAGTGAATGTAAAGCAGTTGCATTAATCAATATTTTAAAGATAGGAATATAATATCTTCTCCCTCAGGCTGCCTTGACTCAATCCCCTTCGCACTTCATACTTTTTTTTCTACGTATTATCATCAAAACCAAGTAGCATCACCAGTGGTCAAAGGAATTACTCCTAATGTTTTCTTGCAATATTCTGACTGCACATGCTTTAATCATTAATCAGTATCTATTAACTTTCTTTTTTAAACTTCCATCAGTCTTAGACAGTGTTTTTTTTCTATCCTCTGAGTCATTTTAATGCTCCTTTCCTGAGTTTTCTATTCTTTACACCACTTCTGTCATTACCTTTTGTGTTCACTTTTGTTATAGCCCTGAATTTTAACAGTTTGAGAGACACTGTATCATTTTTGCAATATCTCTGATGAATGGAGTCCCTGACATATGTATCAATTTATTGATATAGGACAATAGAGTCTTTCATTTTAAACCAGTGGTGCATTTAATAGTTGACATGTACTCTCTTTGGAAATGCTACTCCTGCCAGTCATCTTAAGTTTCCTTTTCCAGTCCAGATAAAACTGTTTTCCATGTAAGGCGCTTTAAAGAGCAGTGCACTTCTGCTTTGACATATGGATTCTCTGCAGTCTCTAGCCAATGGAAGACATAAGCACCTACAAAGGATTTTTTTCAGTTTATATTGATACTAAGTAGTATTCAGTTTGATCAGGCTTCATATTCCATCACACCTGCTGAATTTTTGTCACTGAAGTCAGTTTAGGTCTCCACCTTCATGGGCAATAATGTTTGAGCTGAAACCCAAGGCTTGGAAAGTTGCATGCTCTTAGGGAGCTCTTTCCCTGTGTAGTTTAATGGGTCCTTGACCTCTTCCATGTAGAGCTCTCATTTCTATTTCCGCAAGAAAAGGCAATACAGGAAAATATAGGTGCAGCTTTTCCTCAGTTTCAGTGCTGTCCTTTTATTCAATAATGTAAGACTGTGTCTATGGAATCTCACCCAGTTGCATGGGATAGCTCTTATTTTCTCAGTCAATTAGTGTCCTTCATTACACTGGTCTCTCTTATAACGCCTCCATATTGCAGCAGCAATTTCCAAGGTAACAGACAGTTTCCTCTGTTTCTTCACTCACTATATCTAGGCTGTAGACTTCCACAACAGATGTTTCTAGCTCTCTCTTTGGTTACTTAAGGGGAAAAACTTAGCTCCTTCATTGCCATAATCGAAGTCAAGTTTGACCTTGTGACTCATTTTGTTTCGGTAACCCTTATTTTCTCTGTTTGTGTCCATCATACCTGCTTATTTCAGTCTAAAATAGGAAAGAATATTCCCAAAATATTGTGGGAAAAGCTTCATTAAATTATATTTGCTTTCCCAGAAATATTCAGGTATTTCAGCATCTATTTTCACCATTAATCAGGATCAAAATCCCAGTATTGTCATTTTTAATCAGGGAAGAAAAGTGGGTTTACACATTTGCAAACAAAAATGAAGATATTAAATTTGTCAACACTGACTTGAAATTAGGATGTCCACTTTAAATTGACAAGTTGATTTCAAATTATA
>VXAK01007217.1:3426-37108 GCA_013399435.1 Arenaria interpres | reverse complement strand
TTATATCTGAAGTTATAAATAAAAAGTGCTAAAAAAGTCTTATTCAACCCCAAAATGAAACAAAGTTGAGTTAACAACCAGATTGCCAGAAGTATGTTCACAAGACTGTGAATCTGGTTAACAGCTTGCAGTAGTTGTAGTTCTAGTTGAATTTATTTGACAGAAACCAAATCAAAACAAACAAACCAAGAAAAAAAAAAGAAACAGTGCAAATTGCTGAAAAGAAACTGCATTACTTATATGTCTTCAGGGAAAACCAAATTTATATTCTGATCAGAATGCCTTCCCTATCAAGCCCGCAGACAAATTCCACCTAAAATATCAATGTTACTAGACACTGTATTTGCAAAAACTACATGACTGCCCAAGCCTGCTACATTCTGAAAATCTACTGGGAATGTCAAAGATTTCTGTTTCAAATGTTCCCTAAAATTTACTAGCAGCCATATTATCATATGGACTTTGTATCTTTTTCTCTGCTGAATTTGCAAGGTTGTAAGAAAACAATTCTGCGAAGTATGGACCCTTTTTTATTATCAGCACAATTAATATTTATCTCCTCATTGCTAGAGAAGCAACAGTGGCACTAATACAGAGACAGATTGAGTAATACTTGGGTGTAATAACGTATTCATTTAAGCACACCAAATACAGGTGAGTGGGATTATTTCTTTGAACATTTAATGCTCCAAATGATAGATAAAGGCTGTATCATTGGGAACTTCAAGAGAGGACTTTCTAAAAGTAAATGTTTTAGACAGCAGAAGGATGTCCATTTCTTCCAGCGATGAAGACAGCACAATCTATATGTTAGGATTACAGGAATGAGTGTCCTAATATAGATGCCAATGTTCCAATGTGAGTCATTGTGAGACATTTAAGAACTGTCTCACAACAAAGGGCATCCAGGTATACAGAGATATGCCAGGTGACAGTAAAAAATTCAGCATGTACAACTGAAAGTGAAAACGGAAGAGAAAAACATTAGAATGGGAAAAAATCCACCAAGATTTCTGCATGCTAGAACAGACTTCACTGTCAGATTCCCAATGGAAGCAATAAAGGGTAAAAATGAAATACTTCCAAAGACAGTCATTGCACGATAATTCTCTAAAATGCAGGATAGTTATCTAAAAACGTCCTACAAAAGTAATGAACAAATATGTCATTTCAGTGTCTGTAGTAGTGAGATAGATGATATTCTTGGTAACAAAATGGTCTTATAAACCAGCTGGGAAATATAATGCAGTGATTAGAAAAAAAAGTAAATGAAATTTGTAAATACTAAGACCAGAATTCTGGGTAATAAACCAGGTAGAATTATTGCTGCAAGGTCTCATCAAGTAATAAATCATAAATCAGTCATCAGATCAAATCACAAAATCAGAACTAAACCACAATTATTATGGAGTTATATATTTATTTTCAGAAGGGAAAGAAACAAGGCTATGTTTTTAAGATAGAATTGGGCCATAATTAGTTTAAAAGGCAGCCATAGCAAGACAATGCATGTGGTGATCATTAATAAGACTGAGAATTGTATAATTTTTTATTTTAGGATGAAAATATGAGAAGAAATGCTTTGAACAATAATATGACCCAATATTATATGATTGCCAACGTTTGTTTACCAGACAGTTAATGACAACAATGTTGATGCTATTTTATTTTGATAAACCATGGAAGTTTAAGAAAAAAAAGGTCATAGTAAATAATAGACTTGAGCAAACGGAGATGATTTGGAGTAAACTAAAGTTACCATTAGGTAAAATTGGCTTACACACAAGGGGTTTTTATTATTTTTACATTAAATGGAAGACTGGGAAACTAAGGTATGAAACTCAAAGACTCACCAGCACTAAGACAAAATCTCTCTCTCTAAAAACATGAGATTTCGTACTGCTAGCAAAGGGAAACATATCCCAGGGTCAAGGCCCACAACTAACTATATTCCTCACAATCTCAAAATCAGATCGCATAAATGTAGCAGGAAAAGATCAGAAACAAACCCTTTTTTTAAGAGGTTAATCTAGTACATTCACACACAATCTCATCTCATACGAGGTAATAGCTACAGATACATACAACCTTCTTCTCTTCTACTTGGCTAATTTAACTTAGCAACTTGGCAACCACTTCATCTGTACTGCTTCTTGCATCTAGATTAGTTTTTCCAGAATGAGATTGCATGTCTTACACAGTACTAGCCAGAGATTCTTGAAGTTTCTGTTTATACAGTACCATCCATACATTGAGTTTTTTCCACAGAAATCCCACAGGAAATAGAGGTCTGACCTCTTTAAACTGGACTTATCCTAAGATCTGCAGGGTCTTATGGAAATACTGGTCAGAAACATTCTGGGGTAGTCCAAGGGCCAGCTCAATGTTTCCTGTTCCACAAGTAGTTTGGTTTCCTTAAGAACTTTGTTGCAATGAGATGCCACAGAACACTGTAACAACTTTCTCAGAATCATACACACAGGAACAACCAAAAAACCTCACCACCAAAAAAAAAGCATTTTTGTTCAAACAATAGCTTTTCCTAGAGATACTACAAATATCTCCTCCCAAAATCAAAAGAGAACAAACATGAAGTGGATGCTGGCCATACTAACTCTGCCACATAGTTCAGTGAAACTTTAAAATAAAAAATACATTTTCTATCTGGAGTCAAAAGCAGCACATATATTGTTGCTTCACAGTCTACCACCTTCTGTACTGTACATAAATATATATGTATCGTCTCTTGGAAGATGAATGAACTCAGTTTTTTCAGTCCTATATTAGAAGTCATCCACTTAATGGATGAAATCTGTTTGGGTATCTTTCCTCAACTGTATATGATATAAATGTTCATTCCTTTTAAGGAACTGTTGGGGCATGTGGTATCCCTGAAAGGAGAGGAAAATACATTTTTCTCTACTGAAAAATTTATGTATTTAAAGCAGAGAAATTTCTGTCTCTCAGTTAAATTGTCTGTCAGTTAAAAGGAGGGAATCAAATGACTGAAGTTCAGACAGAGACACTTGGCCATATAGCTGATAAAGGAAGAAAGTTGCAGAAAAATCTAAGAGCTTCCACTAAAGCAGTCTTCTGCAGGCAGCAGGTGGCCACACTTGGCTGACATTCCTCATGGGCACCACAGAAAGCTCTCTAGGGTCTGCTGCAATTTAGGAAGCCATTGACCTGACTGAAGGAAAACCTGGAAGCAAAGAATAATCCTATATAAAATTCTACTTCAAATCACTGAACTCCCCTATAATCCAGCAAGCAAATCACTGGCATGGAGGAGTCATTGTAGGTAAGCATCATACTCAGTGACAGAGAAAATCTTCCTATACTGCACAAGGGATCAATTCCAAAGAACTGAGGTATAAAATATTAAATGTAAAACATGCTTCTTAAAATTTTTGTATTTCATGTTCATGAAAAATTTTCTGTAAGAGAGTGAGGCTTTCATTTTTTTGTGGACACCATCAAAGGAATTGTACATATTTCTAAGATCCAGAAGAAGAAAACAACAGTAATTGATTTACAGTAAGAGGAATTTGGCTTAAAAATTTACATCTAAAATATATAGTTAAACTAAAGTTATATATTTGGAGAAAAATTATTAAAATTATGAAGAGCTGTCCAGGAGATCTGGGCTCATTCATTACTTTGATCCTGTGTAAGCTTAGACAGATCACTTAAGCTATATCGTCAGCAGTTCCAACACAGCAAAATACTTCTGATGTGGTATGTTCAACTGAAATTGTTGCCTCCAGTATGCCTCCATACAGGATTAGTAATGTATACAGACACACATGTCATTTGTCAGAATAGGATGGATGTTTTTCCCCATTCTGAGCTCTGCAAAAAGCTCTCTCCTATCTATTTAAAAAGAAAATCTGTTTCTGGGCAAAGACTGTCTTTTGTTCTGATTGTATACATCTCGTACAGGCAGAATTTTATCTCATTTGGGATATTTAGATGCCACTACAAATAATAACTAAAATTTATTTCTCTGCTTGGTTAAGTTATGAAGGTTAAGTTATGAAGGGGGGCAATTTGCAATTCCTTTTTTTGTACTTTAAAGTATATTTTGTCATTTTACTATTTTTATTGCTAAACTTTTATCACACAACATATATAAAAAGTAAAACCAGGAAAGATTAATGAGATTTAATTTTTATTTCCCCAGTGACACTTTAATGTATATAGATGCAGAAAAGGAAGAATCGAACATTTGTAATTTTCAGTTATGCTAGTTAAAGTAAACATTCTTTCTGGAAGCAATTGGTTACAACCATCTTTGAAAAACCCAACATTTAAAGCTATTTGATTGCTAATACATTTTTTTTCCACTGAGGGAAGCTCAGGGTCTTAGTGGTATAGTCAATTAATTGCCAGTTGAGAGGAAGCCAGATGTTCAGAAAGCTTCTTTGCTGTTGAAGCTTTCAAGAGATATTTTAGCTATGTACCAGAATTAGCAATTAGTATTCAGTAAGGCACTTTTCAAACACCAGTGGTATAAATGTATTTGCTCCAAAAATTATTCACATACAAGAGAGGTAGAAAATCACAAACTAATCCCCAGTGCTGGGGAAAAGAAACTTAGTTAGCTAGACTTTAATTAGCACTTTCCGGTCATTTAATGAATGTGGTCTTAAAGCCTAATCCATCAAACTGTAACTAGTGTTATCACTGGTTTAAAAACTATGTATTAACAAACAGGTTTGGAAAAATGCTACAGAACAGCACCGTGGAACTGCAGCACTATGAGTCTGATTCAGAAAAGCTAAACCTTGAACCCATTTTTTGGTTGAGGAATGTGCTTGCCACTTGCCAGGCTGCATAAAATATTCCTCTCCTGCCTTTTGCCTGTGATATTTTAGCTTCACTGCACAGCAGAACGTTGTGAATTGAGAAGATTTTGTATGATTCCGTGAGTACAGTTGTTATGCTACTGACAAGATGTGGCATGTATTGTAATAAGATTTGAGGCCATGTAAGTAACCATTTTCAAGAAAGTGATTCATTGTGTAACAAGTTCAAGAAATAAGCCTCCAGCTTAGATCTTACTGATAAATGTTGATACAGTGCTTGTTCTTGATAGGTATCTCTTTTGCTACTTTCCTCTGTCTGTGTGTGTGTATATGTGGTTTTTTCCTACACATTTTCTTCTATTTCCTACCCAAGTCAAAATAATAAATAAATACACCAATGTAGACTATTCATAGTTGTATAAACCAGATCTTCAAATGATATATGCTGGTAAAGCTCCACTATAGTTGACAGTAATACAGAAGTTTAAGTCACTTATATTATTAACTGTGTCAGTCTATTCATATTTCTCTTTTTATATAATAACAGATTTTGTTTTGTGGAGACCTATGACTTATAAATCTATGAAGACCAACAGATAAGTGTGGTGTTTGAACTGGAAGTGCTTAACGGTACACCTCAGAGCTGACACGTGGAATAGCTGTCAAATAAAATATTATATATAACTCATTGTGCATTAGTTGTTATGTCAATCATCCTCAAACATAAATGCAATATCTAACAACCCAAAGCAAGAATACAAAGGATGCTTGCACAGCTATTTGTCTCTGTGAGGTCATTGGGAATCTATATTATATTTTTTAATTTGTTATGTAAATTACGTGATAATCTCTTTTCATGTTGCCAGCTTGTGCTGAGATATGCCTGAGATACATTATGTTGCCTCTGGTAACTCATTGCCCATAGTGGTCCCCGTATTGAAAATTAGCAGCTATTCTGATATTCCTGTCCCCATAGTTCAGCAAATCGACTGAGAGCAACTTTTCTGTTACATGGCAAAATCCCCAGGAAGAGCTGCATGACATTGCTTTATGAGAAATATTACCAGCTGAAGTGTTCTCTTAAAAGAAGAAATTACATAGAAGACCACCACTCTGTTAATCATCCATACACAACTCCTATTTTTCTTAACTAGAATTTAAGCATATGACTAAGATTAAGCACCTTTTTTAAATATGGGTATCTTTCTCATCCAGGTTTCCAGTGTTCAGTCCCAACAGACTGAATTTCAGGTATTAAGTAGTCAAAACAAACTGCTCATTAGCAAGCTCCTGTCAAATAATTATTCATACAAAACATCTGGTAAGTGTTTTGAAAAGCAAATTCAATAAAATAATAATACTTTGGCAGACATATTCTGAGCAAAGAAAGAGATGACACTCAGTGACTAAACTGTATTCTGAATTACTTTTCGTCAATCTGCCATACTATTCCTAGTGAGGTATTAATGCTGTTCATCTAAGAAGCATGAGTTGTTTAATTAACAAATCAGGTACAGAAAATACAGCTGAAAAGGCTTGTTAATATTGGAGAGTTGTGTATTCTGAATTTCTGTCTCTTTTCTTTTTATAAATTTAAAAACCTTCTTAGTCAGGAGAAGAATTATTTGTGATAATATCAGTGAACATACAATACAATAAAACAACACAATAGAGTAAACAAGGTTGGTTTAAACTGTCTTTGGAGAGAATTCATTGAACATACAATAGTTGTATTGTACTCCTCTAAGAATCCCACTGACACCTCAGTTTCAAGTTTCAACCCTTTTACATAAAACTGTAATTCTGTTGAAATTCCATCCCATGGAATTAAAGGTGATGGGAAATATAATTAAAAAACAAAATCAAAACCAAAACTAAACCAAAAAAAAACCAAAACAAAAGCAACAAAACCAACCAACCAACCAAACAAACACTTCAGATGTCAACACAGATTAGATCAGGCCATAAGGAAATAACAAATCTGATGTAACATTTGTTGGAAGACTCTTAAAGAAATATGATGGAGTCAAAGATTTATTCTCTTGGAAACCCTTCTAAAAATTACAACTGTCTTTGCATTCAGGCACAGATTTTTCTTACACTGAATACAAATAAATGCTGATTGCAACTTTGGTAGAGATAAGAAGGAATCTATTGTATATTGAATAACCAGGATGATGATGACACTTAGTAGACAGTGGCTTCTCCTTCTGTGCCTGCTATTTACACTGAATTGTTATTAAGCAGATGGAAACTTTATACTTGTCATCTCAGAAAAGTGTATCTCAGAGCTTTTGATCAAAGCTAATTGAAACTGTAATGATTTGTTGCACGTGTGGTAACTTTCTCTCTTCCTAGCTGCTGACATGCAAGACAGTTATTAAAAAAAACAACTTGCTTCTCCATCGCTTAGGAGCAGAAAAGACATAGTATCTAGGTGAGACAATCTGGTTACAAAACCAGTCAAAATTGCTGTGCATTCATTCTTTCCCTGTGCGTAGGCCAAAGAAAAAGTTGCACAGAAATAATAAGTGTTGGCCATTTGCTGCGAGAAATCAATGATTGTGAACAAATTCCAGAGAGGCCCCATACTAACTTTGCCACGTTAGCGCAGTGTGTAGGCTTCATGTTCTAGGAAACAGTGCTGGTCAGGGGCTGTCCATAGCGCTCTAATAAATGCTAGCATACTCATTCCAGAAACTACACAATACATGGTTGCATACAGTAATACCACTTAACACATTATTAATTCAACTCATAAATTACAAAGACAGTTGCTTGGGTTTTGCAGGCATGGAATGTTTGCAGCAGAGCCAGGAAAAATGACCTCATTTTAGCACTGGACTATCAAATGACAGTGATGCTCACAGTCTTTATCACAGACAGCAGGTCAGGTACACCTAGCTTCTTCTGAACAAAGCATAGGGAAAACATATTTACCAGCTCTTTGCATTATAAGGCAATATGTTCCACACACTTATGTGATGCTCCAGTGGATGCTGCTATTAGCTGACCATTTTAGGAAGCTAAAGCATGACAAATTCAGCTATGCAGTAACTTCAAAAAAGAATCTTCACAAAGTGGTTACATGAAAAATGCACAAGTTTCGTGTATCTGTAGACAAGTTAGTCTTTTGTCAAGACTAAATTAGCAGCAGCAGTGGTCAGCTTTGGGTGTACTGGACAGTAATAATCACTAGCTGAAGCTCTCATCCACAAACTTAGAAAATATAACAAAATAATATATTCCTATCTCACATACACTTTCAACAAAACAGAACTTTACTGAAAAAGATAACAAGGGAAGCGAATAGACCAATATTTAATTAGTCATTCGCCAATGTACAACAGCAAAAATTATTTAAACTAATTTAAAAATATTTAAATACTCAGTATTCTCTTTGAGGTACCTGCCACAACCACTTGCTGTGCTCCAGCTCCTGTAGTGGCACCTGACTCTGTGATAGCTGCTGTGCTCTGTCCACATCCTGCCCAGCAGCAAAACCTTGCCATACTGCAGCAAGAATTGCCACTCCTGCCCCACTGCCTGCAACAATAAACAGCTCTGAAAACATAGTTCCCTCACATAGTAATTTATTTTTTTTTTAATTACTCTCCTCTTCTTCTCTCACAATCCATGGCTCTAACCTGTTTTTATCCTGATGCCTCAAATTTGGGCACATTTCACCTCAGGTGTGCTTAGGAATAATTATTTTCCCATACTTTTACATATTGTCTCTGCTAGGTATTTTCCTATACTATATTGAGGACCTACTTTTTAAACAGAAATCTGTGATACGTAAATACAAATGTTCAGTGCAAGTTGAACATATTTAAGGTCTATCTGCTGATCCCTTTTCACCTATTTCTCAGTCAGGTTAGGAAAAAACCCTCCTTTTCAGCACCTATCTCTCTGAAGTTCTCTGAGAGGGATTACGACTCATTTTTGAAGACTCTACCACCAGGCTGACTAATGCAAAGCAAATACACGCTGTGAGCTTTCAGCGAGCATTCAAGTCAATGCTGTTAGTTGTCTTGTGGTTATGGAAGAGGTTACAGTGCTAATCAGATCTGAAGGATATTTAGATCTCTAGCTGCCTTAGATGCTTTGGAAAAAAAAAAACAACCACACACCAAAAACCTAAACCTAAACCAACTAACCAAAACCAGTAAAGATTTAGGTGTTGCTTTAGACCTGAAAGACTCTGGAGTTACAACTTCTTTGCATCTTGGGTTCTTTTTTGCTACATAGCACTGTAACTATTTCCCGACATTGTGGATATTGCGAGGATTATTTAATGAATACTACAAAAATATTGGGATCAGTATAAATACCTGAAAGGATTAGAGACTGGTACAACCTCATTAATGAATCATGGTCATGTAGCTTCTGTGCTTACACTGGTGATGCCTTGGTTGCTAGCCCATTACTGTCACTGCTTTAAGTAATAAAATAAAAGCGTAAGTCTTAAAAATCAATGCCAGGTTACAAGGAAAAAATAGTAGTGCCTTGAAATACTGCAGTACAATCCTATTATGTACATGATTGGTTTTGACAGTTCTGTGGGTTCAGGAGAAAAGCCTAAAACTGTCTTCCTCTGCTAAATGTCTTTGGCGTTAGGCAGTATATGCAGTGAGTGAGCAAAGTTGAATCATGTGTCACGTTATTTTTCTCTAAAAAATTCAAGCAGAGAAAGTGGACTTATGTATGTGGTAAGCAGCTGCATTTAAAAAACATTTTTAAATTTTCTTTATGAAGCTAGAGAAAGCCCATTGATTTGATGGAAATTTAAAGGTCTTAAAGAGAAATCTCTGTAGAAGGTATACCAATTTTTTTTTGGTTGTTGTTCAAATAATGTGAATGCTAAGAAAACCAAGATGATGCCTATAAGCAAAATGCAAGATCAAAACAGAAGTTACGTACTAGTGCAGAGCCAGCCTTAAGCACTATTCCCTGTATCTGCAATGAGCCATAGGTGTAACCTTGAACTTTGATGAAATTCCAATCTGGATCTGAGCAGTGCAGTTCAGGCCTACGTCTGATTTCAAATAAGAACAATCTTCTGTTCTGTATACCCTTTCTGCCAGTGTTGTTGCTGTGTTTATTTATTTTTTTCCTTACTTTTTCCTTTTTCTTTGAACATGAACAAAATCCCAATATTGATTTTCAGCCATAGCTCTTGTTGCAACACTTTCTCAAGAATGCAGGATTTTATTTGAATTTATTAAATAATCATGCTGACACACATCCCCCTCCCCCCCCCCAAAAAAAACCCCTCTGATTGGGTCAAGAAAACTTGTGGCGGTGATTTGAAGGCAGATAAAATTTCTTATACTAAAGTTGAAATATATTTTGGAAATGTGAAAAAGGAATCCAGGTTTGCCATCAATAGCATCTTTGCTTACAAATGCCTTTAAGAAAGATATGCCCACAGGCTTTTGGGTTTTTTACATCAGACTAAGTATTATTTAGTAATTTAATGCAAAAAACTTCTGCTAAATCAATAAAAAATGCATGCAGGCACGTGTCTTTTCTTCATTGCAAGGTGAATTTGATTGATGACTTCTGATTTAGTAAAAAGAAGTGAGTGTTACATTAGCAAGCTTCTTAGAAAGAAAAGAAATCCAAATTGAAAAAAAAAATCACGGTAGTTCAGATTCTCTTGAGCAACTTTGAAAATCTAAAAGGGGAAATATGTGTCAGTAATTACAGATAAAAAATTTCTCTTTTTTGTGACTGGCAATGACCTTAGCATACTGCCAATATATGGAACCAAAAGTCTTACATCAAAAATGCATTACAGAATACATAGATAAAGAAATTAACTCTCTTGACATTTCAGGAAAATCAGATTTAATTCCACAAGCAACACATTGTTTAAAAGAATGTTGTTTGTTTAGACCTATGATGACTTCATCAGAACTTGATTTGAAAGCGAAATTAGCATTCTGACAACAAAGGAGATAAGAAAGAAGTGGATGAAAATGAAAGAAATTATCCAAATCAGGAAACGAATTCAAAGATTAGTTTTTCATGATTTTCTATCCAGTAGAAAATCAGTACTGAATACTGTCACCTGCAGAAATAATGCACAAAGAGAACTAGATGTAGCAAATATGTCTTCCAGGTGGTCCTATTTCAATTGAGCTTGTGAGATGGACTCTCTTTTTGATGAGTGTGAGTATCTCCCTTTAGTTCTTTCAGAAAGTATACATTTGCGGCAAAGGAAGAATGTTAATGTGAGTATAAACATGAAACTTCCTAAATGTCAAAAGACCACAGAGTAGAAAACTGATGTCAGCTACTCTCAGTGCTCTCTGTCCTTTGGTTTTGACTCCCACGGGAAGGCAAGTGAAAAAAGAATTGAGGACCAATCCAACTTGTGAGGTACCTACCTGGGTGAAAATGAGTATCACTTGATATGATTTATAATGCACTTCCCTTTTCTTTTAAATTTATCTCAGTGTTTCTTTAGCTTTTAAATTTACAAGTTTAGTGTTTAATTATGTTTTCTATATTCATGATGTTTCAACACATGTAACCACAGAATGTAAAATAGTTGCCTGAGAAAGCACAGCTGGATGTAAATATTTAATTTATTTATTTAGGCATTGTACCAAACAAAAGACACACAGCCTTTGGTTTTAATACTTCACATTTAACATGCATTTTATCAGGTGCAATCACCTGTGAGTACCCAGGAGTAATCATGGAATCAAGTTCTTTTGATTTTTTAACTTTTAAACAATTTTCTGTATAATTGTAATGCTTCCTTGTAAAAGAAGATATTGAAACTTAAGAGTTTTGAGACCTCCTCCCTCTCCCTTTAGTGACCCATGGACAACTGTAGAGCCACTATTTTGTAGGACTGCAAAACCACAGGTTCTCTCATATCTCCTCACCTCAATAATGACTGAGATATTGGAAATTGGACTGAGTCTTCTTGAACTCAAAGTCAGTAGATAAGACAAAGAATGAGAAGGTAAGAAAATAATTTTAATCTTGACAGTATTTAATGGAAGATAATTGGCTTTCACCCGTGGGAAACTGAATAGTAGGTAGACAGAAAAAGATTTGTGAAGAAGGAAATAAATGTAATGAGGTCTGCCACTATAAAATGGTATTTTAGGTCATGAACAGAAACATGCCCTCCAAAATAGCAAGCATAAAAAGAAAAGTGTAAAGGACCTCAAAACAGGCCACTTGGACACACCTGTCCTCTGAAAGAAACTGTGAGTAAGCATGATCATAATTTCATGGAACTTTTAAGTATGAGTTATTCACTACTCTGCTACATTAATAGAAGACTTACTGCAGTGCAAGAGGTACAGAAACTAAAAAAGAAGAGCAACTTCTGTGTTACAAGAAAGATACTCTATTTTGACATTTTCAGGTTTTGGAGTTTAAATAGAAAGAAAATAACTTGGATGGTTGAACAGACTTCTCATACCAACGTGCATAGAAATTATGAATGGAAGTATGACTCACTTTTGAGTGTAATTGTTAAATGTGGAAGGCCAAGGAGGGGAGTAAACCCTTCAGATGTTGCCACAAACACACCATTAGCAGCCCACCGAGGTAGCCCAGAATGAACTAAGTGAAAATTAGATTAGAAAGATGTGTTAACAGAATGCTAGATGAATAAAAAATGAACCAATTGAGGACTTGGAACCCATTTCCACATGCTATGAAAAATCTAGGCTAGATAGTCGTAACGGTAACAACAAAAACGTAAGAAATATTTTAACAACAAAAAATTGATTAAGCTAAGCAGAAAAAAAGAATTTTTTGGAACAGTGATGAAAAGGAATCAAAGGACCAATGAAAGTAGCCCCACACCTTCACAGCACCAAGGAGGCACGGCAGTAAAAACTCTTTCATGGCAGGGAAATGGGAGCAGATAATTAGGTCAGCAGCCACATCACAAAACTGGCCAAGTTGGAGAGATAACCTCCTACTATCAGCTTATTCAGGTCTTCAAACTAAAGCTTAAGTTGATCTTTAGAGTAGTGAAACATTCTGCTCTGAGTTGGAAGTCTAAGGAAGGTAAATAATCTGCTCAGATTTGCATCACAACAGAAAACATAAAACTTAGATTTTTCAAGAAAGTCATTCTGATTCCAGTATTGAGCCCAAAGATAGATCCTTCATAGGTTTGGCCTACTCCTACATCTAAACAAACTGGGCAGTGTCATTTTTTTATTTCTTTCCATCATACACTGAATTAATTATTTGAATTTGACATGTTCCTGTTTCGATCTACACTTTTTAAACAACCCTTCATTGGTTCCTCACAATAAACATAAATGACTACTTTTTCTCCCCTTTTTCCTCTCAAAGCCCTGTCTTTTGCAGTCATATCATATTTGACTAGTAGCTTATTAGAAGTACTTAAGCTCTTGGCCTCAAGATGATGGAAAGAATATTCAGGATTTCTACCCGTGCAACAAATGCCTTTGTACTTATTCCTGAAAGATTTTCATGATTAAGTGATCTGAAAGATTATACTCATGCTATACAGATGCCAAACACCTGCAACATTTTCCAATTTAAATGAAGAATTATGGTTAATTTAAAAAATATGTTACAGATTTAAAAAAACCAAACCTCAAACAACCTTTAAAATATATTAGTATGTGTAAATTAGTCTTTTAGAAATGCATACTGATGTAAAAATTGACTGCTAGATTGAAGATATTTTTAAATATATTTAAAATATATATATTTTAATATATACTGTTCTGTTATTCTCATATTTAATACATTGGTCTGATTTCTGTCTTATACTAATTTGAAATCCAGACAGCTAGAAAGCTAAGTACTGATCAACTTTATAAATTAGACTGATACAATTTTAGTGAAAAATAAAATAGTGAGTTACTACTGATAAATACAAATTTTCATTCTCTTCTTTCATATTTTGGTCTCTAGAACAACATGAGAAGTAACAACCTAAATCTGCTTGAATACCACAGGGTAACATAAAAAAGGAATTAATAACAATTTGAGAAAAAAAACCCACAAGTGTGACTTTTTAAATTATATCTTGTTGAAAGCATATGTCTTTCCACTAGTCTACCAGAAATTTGGATCTTACAACAGATCAAGAGCTTACATGCAACTACTCAATGGTTTTGTCAGGACACAATAAATCCACAGCCATTCTTTCATTCCAGTGCTTGGGACTCCAGACAGAAGCAGATAGTAAAAATGATAAATAGTACTAATGTTTTTGTACACAAATATGAAAATAACACTTGTAATCAAAATCAATGCTTTTACTTTGAGGAAGTAGAGTTTTTAGCCCTCAGAACGGCTTCTGATCACATTTTATCTCAGGAAGATGGACTAATTATGCATTTTACCACCATCCATTGGAGTTAGGTGGGAATTTAGCTAAATAGCTACTTGTACTTCCAACTCCTGCCTTCCAAACGTCTTGCAAAGGCATGTGATGCTGCTAGACATTCCTCTTTTGAATAGCTCTAAGGCAAAGGTTATATCTGCCACATCAAACTTGCTGTCATCTCTGGGCACTCAGCAGTTTAGGCTTTTCATGTATTCATTTTTTCAGGCTCTGCTATTGCTGCACTCCATGCTTCTCTGTGTCTGCAGTGCAGTGGCTGTGCCCTGGGGTTCAGCCAGCTTTATACTGCTGAACCTCTGCCTGCCTCCTTTCTGAGGACAAATCTATTATGAATGCTTAAAACTTGTCTTGCCTCCAGTTTCTATTTCTTATTCCTTTTCTGCAACACTTGACCAAAGAATGTGAGAAACAGTTACAGTATCTGTTTGGGAAAATAGGTTACTGCTTCTCTCTTCAGCTCCAGTGTTCTATCAATCATCATCAACATATTTATCAATCAATTCTTGTGCCAGTACTGTTCCACTGAAGAACACACATACTGTTAGAAGTCTCATCCAAGTGAACCAAAAGAAGTATACACTGTATCTAGAAACTACAAAATATATTCAAAAGCCTTTGAAAATGTCTGTATTTTACTGAAAATGGGGCATATATACTCATGATTAAAAGCATGTTTTCAAAGAATCACTACCACTGACAGTTTGCTTTGGACATTCCTCTACTTGCTAAACTCTTGAAGTAGCAAGTTCTAGGGGAGAGTATTAAGTGAAGGATGATTTCTGTGTGCATAGTCACAACAAGTGAATTCAAAAGTAAAAATTTTCAACCTTCGCTTCACTTCAGAGAGAGAAGATAAGTTTCACTAACACATAAAAGCAATTTATTCTGAATATTTCGCACAAGTCTACATTTAATATTACTCCCAGAACATGTTGCACTGTGTTAATTAAATATGTAAGTCAGATCTTTATTGAATGGGCTTTGCTGCACGCTCTGTACCATTTCTGTAGCCGAGGTATTTTCTTGCTTACTGAAAAGAACATGAGGAAACTTAACAGTATCAAATGAGATGGTTCAATGTTCAACACCTAAGACTGTTTTTTCCTTTATTTTTGATGCATTCCTGAGTTGAGATTACTGAAAGTTAAGGCAGCACTTCCACTTCTTTAAATATATCAGTTGTAAAACATTATGACCGCAAACAGATTTTACCTGGTAAGAACAGATGAATGCGACAAATTTCTCCTCCTAATATGGGCTTCCCCAATGTCTTTGCTAATGAATATAGGTTAAAGAATGAGGAGTAAATTAAAAAGTTCAGAAGTTTGTACCAGAAAAGTACAAATCCTTAAATATTCACAGAGAGAATCACAATGATAATGAAATCTTTACCAGGAGAAAGGAAAAGAAAATGACACTCTGCAGTATACCAGTAGCTGAGCACTTTTAACCAAAAGCACTTTCAGAATGGAGAAACCTACTACACTTTTGGTAAGGAAAAGATGATTTGGGAAATGAGTGTGTGTGCTTTGTGAAGATCGTTGTGTTCTTGTGTACCTTGAAGTAATGACTGATGGAAATGCAGCATTCATGATTTCCACAGTGACCTGAAGAGGTCCTATGTATCAGAGATGATGCCTAGGAAGTGGTCATGAAAGTGTAATTGTGCTGTTTCTGACAATCAATATTTAGTCGAATGGCCAAGAAAAGCTGGACAAGGAATCCTCATTTTAATGGAGATGTGATAGTCCAGGAAATGAAGGTATAATAGCTCAGAAAATGTTCCAGAACAGATAAATTAAAAACCCACCCTATTAGCTGACTTAGCATTCTGGACTTTCAAATCTCACATTTTTCAGGCAGCTACGACTATTGATTCTTTATATGTTCTTGAGGGAGAAGTTGAATTCAGTCCAGAAGGTGAGTGTATAACATCAAGATCTTAAGCATGTTTATACGGTCATTCTTATAAATTCTAACTTTGGTTTTTTTCTCTCTCTATTTTGGGGGGTTTGCGGGTTTTTTTGGTTATTTGGAGTTTTATTTGGTGGGGTGTTTTTTTGGTTTTGTTTTTGATTTTGTTTTTTTTTAAATCTTGGAAGAATGAAAAGGAATTTCTTCATTCTCCTTGATACAGGAGAATGCTCTTTTCAAAGATCAAGAACCTCTTCCTTTTCAGGCTGAAGTACCTCAGCATTGCTGTGGTATTCTTTGTTCTCCCAGAGAAGCCAAGCCCTTAGAAAAACATGCTCAATTTTTTCTTAGACAACAAGAACAAAAAAAACCCAATAACCCACATTCTTTTTCTTAAAAAATTATCTAATTCTCAAATTCTGGATCCTGAAGCTACTGTTACCTTTGAGGATATGTACAAGTTCTACAGCGCCTGGTCTTTTAACAATTTAACTGCAGAGAGGAATGACAGCAGCACTCTGCCTTTTCTGTCTATCATTTTAAGAGAGAATCCTTTATACCTCAAGGTCTTTTCATTACAGATTCTCTAGTATACCCTCTACCTGTAGTAGGTAGTGCAAAAATTACCTGACAAAAGTATGTGAAAAATGCTCATCCAATAACCCCTCTTTAAAGGAACTTTAAGAATCAGTAAGTCCTACTTATCCTAACCACAACATTCAAAGTATAGAACAGATTGGTTTGTAAAATTATTCTCGATTTTGAGAGTATCTTCTCCTGCTGTGCTTTTTCACCTTTCCTTCTTTCCTCGTACCACTCACACAGACATATATTTTTTTCAAGAGTTCTTTTCAATATTGCTAGTGTTACACACATGTCACATGATTTCCTCCCCCCGCCTTTGTTGTGTAAATTGCAGATAGGTAGTTATTTCATTATTCTGGAATTAACTGGTTTCTCTCCCTTTTTCTCACTCAGTCTCTTAAGCCAGTAAAGAGCTGATGTATTCCTAATGTCTGAAGGTTATGTTATGGAAAAACAATATTTTTCTAACCTTTATTTTGAACATGTTTCAATATTTTCAATAACCCTTGAAAGACACAACTCAAAAAAGAAATTCTTCTATTTTTTGTAAGAGATGAAGAAATAACATTTTTTTTCTCTCTTCTGTGCTAATATGTTTAGACACTTAATACTTCTGTGGCTTCCTTTGATTTCAGAAATAGGATTTTCCTAGAGTGGAGTATATTAATCCTTTCATATGAAGTCTTTTTCATGATCTGCTGATCCAAATAAAAATTTATGCATCTAAAAAGTTCTTTTAAGGACCCATAAATTTATCCAGGTTAAGTATAACTAATAAAAAAGGCAATTTAACATTAAAAATCTTATTTTAGAATGTGCCTATTTTGAATAAATTACTCCCAGAATAAAATTCTTGTACAAACATTTCATTTTTTCTTCTGGATTATGACAAGTAACCCAAAATGTCCCTATAGTTTAAATTTAAATTCTTCCCACCAGTGTATTATCAGGATAAAGCCAGAAAAAAATATGGGGAATAGGGAGCTTGGAACAAGACACTGGGAAGACGGGGACCTGGAAACCTCTAAACTCCCATATCATTCTGTGATTCTGTAAACTACTACATGAAAGGTAGCAAAGCACAAGTAAACTGAATTTTTGCTGGGGTATACTAGACTATTTTAGAGTTTAAGATGTTTGCTGTATTCAAACTGTGGTGACAATGCATGGAGAGTGTATTGGGTTTGCATGGCAAGGTCTTGGTAGCGGAGGGTGGCTAAAGGTGACTTCTGTGGGAAGCTGTTAGAAGCTTCCCCCATACAGCCAATGCCAGCTGGCTCCGAAGACAGGCTCTTTTCAGTGGTGCACTGTGGCAGAACCAAAGTCAATGGGCACACACTGAAATACAGGAGGTTCCCTCTGAACATCAGGAAACACGTTTTTACTGTGAGGATGACCAAACACTGGCACAAGTTTCCCAGGGAGGTAGTGGAGTCTCCCTCCTTGGAGGTATTCAAAAGACATCTGGATGTGCTCCTGGGTAACCAGGTCCTGCTTGTGCAGGAGGGTTGGGACCAGATGTCCCCTCCAACCTTAACTACTCGGTCATTCTGTGATAAAAATTACCAAAGATAACAATAAAATATTCATTGATCCTCCATGGTTTACTCTCCAATTCACTCCATCTTTCTTCCTACCTGCACTTAAATTGATGAGCGCTTAACATAGTGTGAGGAATGTCAGAATTTCATTTCTCTTTTGCAATGCCTTCATTTTACAACAGAAGACACAGGGTTACCACTTTCCAACTTAAAATAAGTTGGAAACTTCTTTCCAACTTCACAAAGAAAAAAATTGAAAATGTGCATATCAGAAATGCCAAAATAAACTTCCATCTGGAACTATTTTATCTGTGGAAAGAGCCTAAAAGACAGAGAATCAGAGGTTCTGGAGCCTCCAAAGGGATTCCCTCCTGTAACAGTCCTGAAGCCTCAAAACTAGGATTGTCTATGCAAGCAAAATGGCAAAAAGATGGAACAGAAAGATGGCAAATCTGTCATCATGTATCTGTAATCAGTTTTTTCTATTGAAAACCTTTTCAAAATCAGTATGATCTCACAAAACATTATGAACTGATCTCTGATAAAAATCTACCAGTGAAAAATGAATGTTCATTTTCACTGTTCAGTCTTAAGTATCTATGCATGCAATGTTGATAGCACTGCTGTTTGTGCAGTCTATCCAAACATAACATAGATCAGTGCTGTAAAAATCAATATTTATTAGTAGTTTCCATAAAATTAGGACAGATCTATCTTATTTTACAATGAGAAGACCTGCGTTAATGCAGACAACATTATTTGGTAAATATGAGAAAAGTTTATTACATGCAAATGGTTAGTATAACCCTGTTAAGTAAGGCTCAACTTTTGCCGTCATTAGTTGTGCTGCAGTGTATGCTAAGAGGTTCTACTATAGTAATTGTTTTCCTTTATATCATATTGCTATATAAAATACTTATTCATTTATATAGCACATAACATCACTTGGAAGGGAGAATCAGAATCAGACTCAGTTTCGGAAATATTTTTTTCCTGAAAAAAGCTCTTTTTCTCACACACAAAAATTGCAGTTCTGTGCAGCTTAACACAAATACCACATCATTTCACAGAAGCCAATGTGCAATAATGACTGCTTTGACAAATAGAGGTCCTGGTGTAAGGATTGGGACAATCAAATTACTGACCATAGTTTCTATAAGCAACTCAGTAGGAGATGTGGAGAAGATACTACACCTTGTCTTACTCTAATGGCCCTTTGTTTAGCACTTAAGACAATATATTGTAACCTGATGCAGCTTAGGAAACTTATCACATTCTCAATGGTATAATGCATACAATCAACCCGTAGGTACTCGCTGTTACGTAACTAGTAATCAAATCCCTGTGCACCTCTGCCAGTCCTACCATTAATTTTGGACATGCTTTAGAATCAACAGATGTGTAAGTCACTACAGTGAGTAAGAAGGTATTGAAAAAGGCAGCCCCTCAACACAGTAGAGCAATAAAACTAAGTAGCTTTATTAATTCAATTTAAAGGCTTAGCTATTATATGACTTTGCTGTTTTTCTTCATTCATCCTACATAATTTTCAGCACTGCAAGTTTCTGTAAACAACATTCTGATGCTGCTTTAGATACTCCAGTTCAAAAGTCAAAAGCCAGATGTGTGGATGTTAGCAGCATCATGCTGAATGACATGGGTTGCTCTGAATAAAAAAATGCGTTTAGGTATAAATTAAATTATTTTTAATGCCAAAAATAAGTTGGATTAAAGGCATAACATGTTACTGAAGATTTGTATTTTTATTTTACACAGTGCTTTTTTCACTACATTGGGAATTCATTACAACAGTAATGTGTATATATTTCTGGAAAAATTCTACTTCATTTATGTGCCCACTGTGCATCTGAAGGTCATGATCCTGCAAGACTTACACATACTTACATAGTTTATTTACTGTGTGAAAGCACGCTAATTTCATTGAGCCCACCCAAGAGTACATAAGCACGTGAGAAATACATCCTCATACCGTTGTAGAAAAGAATGTAGAGAGGTTTGCTGAAGTATTTCACCTAAGGGAATATTTCCTCCTAGCCAACTGGTACAGAATGGCTTGTTTCCACATGGCTTATAACTAGCTCCTCCTATAGCACGCTGGCTGCATGCCCACAGTATGCCATTGATATGATCGCTGTCTCTAAGATGTCACCGCCATCATCCTTTTTTATCCCCCTAGTCCAAACTGCTAAAAGCAGGGGAGGGCTCCCCTATAGCCCATCAGGCTAGTATTTTTCATGGCAAGATGTTGAGGTTCTGTATGATATCACCTGATATAACATAAATTAGAAAGGAATACTCCAAGGAACTCCAGGACAGAGTTAGAGAAGTACTTAGTGCATAAGGAGCCAAGCTAGTGTATTCAGAGCAGTTCAGGAGGGAATCCTCCCCAGAACTGCACCCAGACTTCATGTCTGAGGGAACTGGTTTCTGTGCCATGGAAAGTGCTAGCACATGTACAGTTTAGCGAAGAGGTACAGCGTAGCTGAGAATTCTTTCATGGCGCAGATGTACCTCCTATTATTGCTCCTCACAACTGTATCTGCATTAAAGCTGAATTCACCACTGCAAATTATCAGTGCTTTAACTAAATTCAAAATCAAATTACTTTTCAAGTGTCTTCTTTACTTTCTTTTAGCAACACTTCGTATTTTATTGCAAGAGTGTCAAGAAGGGGGTCTCTTTTGAAATAAAAGGATGCTGTCATGAAGGACACACAGGAGACATTTCACCCTGCTTTTATGTATCATCTTGAAACCTAAGTAGAGGGCTGGGAGAAGGGCAAGAAATGTGTTGTTTGTTTTTTACAGCGAGAGAAGAAAAATAGGCATCATTAAGTAACCATTGGCAATAAAGAAAATAGACTATCCCGTGAGATTGAGTGTATATCAGACAGACAGGCCCTTTCCCTCTCAAACAGACCAGGATATCAGTTAAAGGGGCTTAACAGCCTTTTTTTATAAGGTCCAGCAAACACAGAATTTAGCAGAAGTACATGTTCTTGCAATAGAATCCCAAGCACTCTTTTTTTCCCTGAAGCTTGCTAAGCCCTTTTTAGTGTTAAGACACTAACTGACTTTTTATCTCCAACCTCCAGGCAAAACAGTAAATTCAGGTTTTTTACCATATCCTCCTCAATAAATTCAAAAGGACTATATTGCCTCTTACATGGGGATCAACTGCCTCACCCTAAGATAAATTGCATTTCAGCACTGTTAAATACTTCTTTTTTAGCAGTGCCATCTCCATCAGAAGAGACACAGGAGTAAACACAAGACACAAATGGCAGGCCAAGATTCTACCTGCGCAACATTTAAGTAAAATGTATTTTAGCCTGGAAATATTTTTATTCTTGTGTCTAAAGCCCCTTGGCAAGAAAATAAAATTACTTTTTACCTTCTGTTACTTATGCATAGCTAGGTTACAACACAAGATTTTCCAAATCAGGAAAAGAAGGGTCTTTCGTGTTTCTCATTTGCAAACAACTTCCATTGATTCTTTAGGAAAGGTTCTTGCATTATGGCTGAAAGTCACCTTGGAAAAAACTGACCTAAGACATGAAAAAGTAATCAGCAGAGCCCCACTGATTTTAGGGCTGGCCCATGTCCACAAAAGTTGGCTTTAGCAGGAGATACTGGTTAGCACACCAAACCATTTCATTCAACCTTGAAAGACAGGGAATATTATGGAGTAGGTGTGTTGTACCGTTTCTGCTTTAAGGAAAATATAGACTGATAAATGCCAATTTCTCTTTACTCTCACACTGGATTCGGTGACTACTCCCTTATCTATTATGAATTTATTTCTCTAGTTTTTCAGTCTTAAGGTTTGATTTCAGCTAGACCTGCCAGCTGAATGGTTTTCCCTCCACAATTACTGCACTAGGAAGCAACGGCTCAAGGATAACAACAGACATATCTGTGGGAGACAAGATGTGGGAGATGAATGAACCTGCTTTTCAGGTAGTTGCTAGGGAAGACTTCTAACGAACTTTGCTCTCTGAATTATTTTAAGGGAAAGAAAAGCAAAATAAACTTGCCCACAAATTCTTCCTGCACAGTATATAATATTCAGCTGATTGTAACCCCTGGGAAATGATAGAGACCCATGGGTATGTGAACTTTCTTCCTGTACTTTGACTACATCATTTGGTCTGCTACTGGGAGATGGTTTTGGTGCATGCACTATCTATCCATTGGGCAAACACAATGTCCTCAGGCAACAAGCCAAATCAGAAATGTAGTACATATTATATGCCCAATTCTGTTATCTACTCTGGCAAAACTTGCATTAGTTTCAGTGGAAGTACTGCCCAAATGGAACTAGAGAATCAGAATTCAAGATTATTTGTGAACAATTTCTCATTAGATATCATAGTTCAGAAATTGCAGCAAACGATTCTCAATTGCTCATTTAACATACTACATACCTGAATTACAAAATACAAAAGCAATGGACAGCACAGTAATTATATGAATAGAAGGCAACATTTTATTTGTCGGTAATCATAATTCAATTACTACTTCTCTTTAAAGGATATTTCATGACACCAAATCTTAATTTTATGTCGTTTACTTCTGTATTGCCATGTAGCACTGGAGAGGACCCAGTGTCCCCTGTGTACCCAGACCCCTGAGCTAGCAGATAAGGGCAGGGAGCAGAATGAAGCCCCTGTAATCCAAAGGGAAGCGGTGAGGGACCTGCTCCAGCACCTAGACACAAACAAGTCTATGGGCCTAGATGGGATCCACCCGAGGGCACTGAGGGAGCTGGCGGAAGTGCTTGCGGAGCCACTCTCCATCATTTACCAGCAGTCCTGGCAAACTGGGGAGGTCCCAGCTGACTGGCGTCTGGCAAATGTGATGCCCATCCACAAGAAGGGTTGGAAGGTCAGCTTTTCCCGCTCAGCAAGCTGGCCTTGGACGCAGCCACCTAAACTCCAAGAAGGAAGAAAGTGCACTCCAGGTCCTGACACATAAGAATTCTCAGTAAGATAGATGCTTCTTCAGAGAATGAAAGAACTCTCCTGGAAAACATATCATAACTTGATGAAGGCAAAGATGCAGCCAGCTGGACAGCATTCAGTGGGACAACATCCAAATCACAAAGCCGTCAAATAAAAGTAAGTTCAGTTATTTTCTTTGTCTCCAAGGAAGAAACAAAAAGGCTTTCATATTAAGCATTTTCCATCATATTCCCATTACTCTTCTGGGTTAGTCGTTACTCATGTGCCTTCCACTGCACAAAAGAAGAAAAGTTTCTGTCTCTGATTACATCAAGATTTAAATCCATTGCAACTGATTATGTTTTAGACCCTGGAGAGATTTCTAGGCAGCTTAGAAAATCTACTAAACTTCCATGATTTTTCTTGATGGGCAAGTGTCAATATTCTGCTAGGTATTCCTGGTTATGTAAAACGAGGTCTTTTTGACAATAAACACACCTGATTAATTAAAATTCAAATGTAGTCTATTAAGCAAAATCCTATTAACCTGATTTTCACTTCCATTAATTGTATTTCAGATTCAATGGCAGAAGTCACTGGATGTGGTTCAGAAATATTTGTAACATTACATTTTTAAGTTTCTTGGTATTAAAAACATTTTGAATAAAGAGTTACTACTATATTGAAATATATTATTACCTAACGTATTTGGTAGGTAAATTCTACTCAATTTGACAAGTGGTTCTATTTAAAACAAGACCAGTTTGTTACCTTTTTTTTTAATAAAACTTTGATGGAAAACTTCAATAAACTAGCCAAAATCAGAAAGATACTGAAAATGTATCCAAGAAATGAGTCTAAGAAATGAAAAAGTCAGTGAATACTTGCAATGAAGGACAGCTATCCGTTGCTCTAGTGTCATTTAGCTACAGCTTTCTCTTCTCCATGGCACACATCATTTCATGCTGCAGGAAGCACATTGGGCCACTGTGCAAGTTATCTTTCACTGCAATTTAAAGGCAGCATTTGCATGTTAAGGCCTATTTTCAACAGTAGTGTAACTCTGCCATCCATTAACAATTCAGGGTGATGTTTTCCTGGGCTTGTTCTGTGTAACCTAGAGAAATAATACACCAGGAAAAGCATAATGATGATATAATAAAGAGCTCAATTCTGAGTATTTGAGCTCAATTTTGAGCTGTGTTTTATCATCTTCTCTGACTTTTGTGCCTGGAGCATTTGGATATTTGATATTTTCTTCATTGTTCAGTAGAAAAATATTTACATATTGTGAGTCTAAATATTGAATGACAGGAATTTCACAGACTAAAGCTAACTCTTTGATAGGTATGTTTGCCAGAAATTGAAACCCTAACAAAAAACTTACAGATCTGTTTTTTTAAATACAGATAGGCCAAATTCTGCAGTCTTAATTTAATGGCAAAATGCAATAAATATTCCACAGAAGCATAGGGAGAGATATTATTTGTGCTAAAACATTAATTTTGTTTTTCTCCTCATTGCACAGTAAGCACATTTACAGTTACAATTTTATTTATACTGTAAGTTTGTGTTGTAATTTAGCATTGTACAGTGCAGTGTCTAGACCCCTAAATGTTACTGCAGTACCAATAATACTAACAAAAAAATAAAGTTAAAGCAACAATTTCCTCTATATACATTTTCTTCTCAAAATTAAGCTTTATGCATGTCCCAGAAGAAACAATGTCATCAATTTAAAAACCAGTACAAATTGTAAACTGACAGCTATGTAATCCAGAACAATATTTTTTAAAAAAAAATTGTTGTGGAAAGGTATGAAAATGGATATAATACAATCCTCACAACAAACTCATAGTTCTTACCAAGCACCAAACAATGTGAATTCTGTCAAAATACATAAACCTTCTCGGACAGCACAACCCCATCATAATAAGGGAGGGTTGAGAGAGTGCAGGCAAACAGCAGCAACCTCATGACATGATGTAGGACAGAGTCCACTAGTGAGTGCTATTGCAGGAAAAGTAACTTAATTCCCTGCAAAACCAAAGATTGTATTGTTGGGTTCCTCCTTTCAATGTTTTTACCACTTTGGAACTTTTAAGCCTTGTAAAGCATTGCTACTCAGCATAACTCCACCGATGGAGCCTGTGTCTTTTGAACCTTAATGAAAACTCCTCATCAGAATGCATTTTCCTCAGGCAGCTGCACTACGTTTTGTCTTAGAAAAAGATCTTTCACTGTGTGTCACTTGCACTTGGGACCTGAGATTGAAATAATGGTAACACAACTAACTTACCTCTATTTTGCAAGACTTCAGTACCAAGAAGAATTAAACTATGTGAATACAGGCTATGAGAAAATTTCTATAACCTGCAGCCCCATCATACACATCGCCATTGTTAGTGACAGGCCTCAGACTTTGGATAAAATTTATTTCTCCTCAGAACTGAGGTTTGTTGGCCTTGCTCTGACTGAATCTGAGCTTTCTCTAAGCTTGTTTAACTATAGCAGCAATTTATTTATTTATTTATTTATTACCGAGTGGCTATGGCTAATTTCTTTTGATTATTTTAGTATAGTGCAACCTTAGTTTTATAAGCATAGTAACAACAAAGAGTTATTCTGTTTAGAATTAGGTATTTAAAAGCACACAATAATGATCAAAGATAGCCTGGTATGATGATGGAGCCCTTGAGAAGCGGAGATGTAGGAGGCTGTAAAGTACAGACATGGGATGACGAGATAGGGCAACGACTGGCACGGAGGTAAAGTGTTTCCTTTTTGTCCTTAACAACATTCTGAAATTTAAAACAAACAAACAAACAAAAAACCCCCACGAAAAGAACAAACAAACAAACAAGAGCCAGCTGGTACGCTGGGATCTGCAGCCATTGGCTGAAACTCATACTGCTTGAGTAAACATGTCTTAGTGAGATCTATACGTTACTGAAGTCACTTTCAGACTTCACTATTGTCAGTATTTTAGGGAACAGAAACTACTTGCAATGAGAATTGCGTTTCCAGGCAAATATTTAACTTGTGAGGCTACAGGCCCTATAGAGACTGTGAATTTTCATGAAGATCCCTCTTTTTTTGAAATACTGTCCTCTTTTCCTTGTTTTACTGAAAAACTCAGAGAAGTTTAATTGTATCGCACTGGGACTCAGGAAATTTGCATATATGGATTGATTCAATAATTGCCTGTATTTTTAAATGTCTAAAAAAGTTTTGGCCTAGGCTAAGTCTTTGAAACCAAGTTTATGCAAAATTCAGAAATTATTACAAACATTTCCAAGAGGTAGCTTGGATGTGGCCATGGTGTTTTGTGGAAGAAAAAATAGATGTGAGCTTTGCCATTTCCCCTGGCCTTGAGGCTAGTACAGCCCATTTCATGTGCTAACATAGTGTGGCCCTTTGAAAGTTCTGAAGTCTGATAAAAAGACCAATTCCCAATGTGTTAAATACATCATACAGAGATATGAATTTACAGTACATCTGGTAAATTCCCAGATAAACATTTCTAAGCTTGGAATGGATGATCCTAATCTTTGCATGGAGAAGCAGAAGACAAATATAGCCCTAGAAATGTTACACATTAAAAATTGCTTTGTAACCGTAAATATGTTTCTCCTCACCAACAGTGTATCACCGCCTTTTCAAGAGAATTATTTGTCTGACCTAGAAGCATCATAATACAATAAATATTAACAGTGATGACAACAAATAATTTCAATTATATCAGTTTGCATTTTTATAGCAATGTTCATCCTGAAGCTCACTAAAGCATTCAGGTAGAAAATAAGATATATCTTGTTTTATGGACATGTATTCCATTGCATCAGGTTTGTATACATAACTTTCAGGGCAAAAGTCAAAGTCTTTAATAAATGGAGATTTACTTTCTCTTATTCTCCAACATGTTTACAGGAACTGAATAAAAAAAAAAAAGCCTAAATACTACTTCTGTTGCTTGAAATAAGAAGAAAACTTTCAAGAAAAATTGTAACATATTTACCTACTTTACGAGAAATAATGAGAAATGCTATATAGAACATGGGAAATTATGTATTGTTATCTTATTTATCTCAGCTATCCTGTATCTTGGCTTCTTTCCTAAGTATGTCCTTCAGGATCTGAAATGGAATTTTTCTAAGGAAAAATGAAATAAGATTGACAAAATCTACCTTAAAAGTATAGTTATATTTACAATCATTTAAAAAAAATTTAAAGAGATTTGTACCCCATCTGTGCAAAAACACTCTTCCTAAGTATCAGTAAAACCATAAATAATGTTTTAGGTCTCTACATTCCATACCTGACTGTGAGGTTTAAGCATGTGAATAGCCTGAGCATTTTTAGAATGTATTAAGATTTGGTGGGACTTGACTTGAAACCTGAATGTTACTTATATCAGAAAAATACCACTCAGCAATTGTACAGTTAATAAAACTAGTGATTAGGTTCAATGTAGAAAGCCTGTTTAATTCATTCTTTCCAGAGAAAGCTCTAAAATGTACAACCTCGACTTCTATTTTTATTTTTGTCATGAGGGAATCCATCAAAGGCACCTCTATGAATAGGCAACATCTGCTGTTCCATCATTAGATGTTCACAAGATTTAGTCTTACAGAGCTGCTTAGGGCTCGAGTAGCTGCTTTAAGGGAACCTGTTGGTGTGCCCTGTGCCAGCTTTTGGTGTGCTGGTGGGTGTTATGACAGAGATAACATCCCAATCTGTCACGAGATGGTATGTGACTCTGTTTGTTACACAAAATAAAAGGCTCAACAGCATGGGAGGGAGAAAAGGATCTCTCCATGGATAGGATTTGTGCAGTGTGGCTGTAAGAAAATCCACCGGTGGTCCACGCTGCATGAAAGAAGGGTTGTCAGCATATGAGGGATGCAAGAATTACTCTCTATCTATAGTTGTCTTTATTCTCTTAGTAAAACAGCTATTTTATTACATCATTTGCTATTGAGTCTTTCTCACAGAGATCTGGAATGAACTTTACACTGCCCTACCCCTCCGTGCTCCCACCCTCCCCGCAAGGACAGAACACTATCCACCCTTATTGTCCTGCTTCAAACATATAGGAATATACAGATCTTTACAAACTTTCCATACCAAATCTTCACTCATAAAATTGTATGACCATAATTGTATCCATGTTCATTTTTATTTGTACATTTTAATCTTTTTCTCTGTCCATGAACATCACTCAGCTAAGGCAGACCACTCAAAATGCGTGAGACATCCGTTAAATGTGTTTTGTAGGCTGCATTTAATGAGGTATTCCATATGCAACTGAGGAATCAGAGATTATTGGTTGATACTGTGATATTTCGTGTTAAGAATGGATGACTTGAACTTGCTATGGATACTGTGACTTCTTTGGTTGTTTCCTGGATTTTTTTCATATGTGCATTGAAAGAGATTCAAGTGCATAAAGGTATTGTCATTTTCTGCCATTATATGCACCTTATGCATATGCTTCTGTAAAGTCTCAGATTAGACAGAAATGCTTTCCTGGTAACTTTGTATCTCTAACTATTGTTTATGAGCACCATATGTTACTTTCTTATGCTGTAAACTCCAGCTTAATAGTGGGTCTTTGTGCTGTCTTTCCCTTTCAGTCTTTGACTAGAATAACCAAGAGACCAATCATATAAAATTGATTTTATATTTATACTGCTACTACTGGTAGCAGTAGCCTGTGTTTATCCAAGAAGTATGGATTGATAGGTAGGTTACGTAGACCATAGACCATCTAAAAGGGCTCTGTAAACATGTTTAATGGGGGATTTTCTGATAAAGGGATTGGAAAGGAACAACTCTTTTTAACCACTCCTAAGAGCTAGCAGAAGAAATCCTGTGAGTCAAGCAGAAACCCGTCAGCTGGATTGTCACAAGAAACTTTAGTTTAATTATCAGCACATCTACTTGCTTATGTCAGATTCTGATTTAGACTACAGTTCTCATACTTCAGTAAGAGGTTTGACCGATGGCAATGTTAGCCATGGAATAAACAGCTGGACTGCAATTTTTCGTTCTCAGGACAGGATCCCTGGGACAAGGTCTTAATGCAGTGAATGTGTGGAGAGATCCTTGGGCTGATGGACAGTCCAAACACTGAAGAGGCAGACAATCAAAGTTCTCATTTTGTTTCTGGATTCTTTTGCAGCAATCAGTCAAATTTCTGCAAGAATCATACATGAGTGCACCGCCAAGAGTGGGACAGTATGTTCTCTAGAAAACCATTGTATTCACAGTGTTCTTCAGTTACAGTTGATGTTTCTAATGATAGAAGAACAATATAATAGCATCAATATGTTGTAATGTGGAAGCACCTGTAACTGATGTAACCTACCCTCTGGACTCAGGAATACGGTAGGTTCTTTCCCACAGTTGGCTTCAGCATGAAAGCTGACTCATAATTTTGAAATGCAACCAGAATGACCAGGTTGAGGTTGCAAATCAATGTTCTTATGAATCAATGACCCTACATTTAAAAAAAAAAAAAAAGAAAGAAAGAAAGAAAAAGAATAGCAGTTTGTTTTGATTAAAATACTCACTCTGCAGAATTATATCCATCCCGAAATATTATGTTTAGCTATTAAAAGACAGTCTACTGCTTGCATAAATGGGAAATGCAGTGCAGCATAAGATAGGGTATTCTTTTAAAGTACAACAGCTATTTGTTGCTAACTCCATGTCTCAGTTAGTTTTGATCACTGTTTTAGGAGAAAAAGCTGTCCCATGTGAATTTGTTGCTGAATGGATATTGAATCTCCGGTTCCTCCTGTATCTGAACCTATGTTGTTTTCAGACAAATTCTTAATAAAATCAATCAATCAATCACACAAGCTGAAACATAAGCAGTGTAAGAAAGAAGGTAGTTCAAAATCACAGGGGTTAGAAGCACAGTCTATGAAGCACGATTGTTCTGCTTCTTGGATTGATGCTTAATTTCCACATTTGCCATGAACAGTTCTAAGTCACAAAACTTGCTACTGGATTTTTCAGAAAGCAAAGCCTGAGGCTTGCTGTGCAGGTTTATTTGTAGATGGGGAGTGGGGAGAGCATATGTATGTTTATTTTCTTTTTTTTTTTTATATGTATTCTAAAACACACAGAAGGCATAAAAATTTAAAAGCGTTCAGAATGCTAGTGCAGTACAATGTGTATGTTTATATAACTCATGAAAAAACACAGAGAAGATAGCTTTGAACCTGGGCTCTCCTAAACAATTTTTCTTTAAGGGAGATAAAATAATGAAAAATACTTGGTTAAATTGCTGGCCAAACTCTTATTGTTTGTACCACTCCTGGAAAAGACCCTGGGGAGCAGCAGCGGAATCTGTGCTATTGATTGGCTGGTTAAATAGAGGCCTATTAGATTCAGACAGGCTGGATTGATTATACAGCAGCAGAAGGAGCTCAGACTCAGAGCTGAGTGAACGTCAGGGGGAGAGAGAGGGAGAGCAAGCGAGAGAAAGCGCGCAATAGAGGGAGACTGCACACGCTATAGCATCAGTATGTGACTGCTGGTGCCTGATACCACTGATACCGAGCTCCTTCAGTGGACAACTTGCTGAGCTACCTTTTTTCATTTGCAAGAGGATGCTAGCTCTCAGCGAGCACAACTGATAACAGACTGGACATTGGAATAGTTCGTTTTACTTATAATTACATCTCATGTTCTGCATCTCTGAAGAAAGGCTTATTACGGAAGAACAAAAATTTATCCTGTCCCCTTAGCTCACACAGTACTGATGATATGCAGAGTTTGATCTTCCAGGTAAGGAAATTATCCTTTGCTTTTCTGAGCAGCTAAAAAAAAAGGAATTATTCCTTTTTTTTATTGCATGTTAAATATAAGCTTTGGTATTTGTTTACAGAATGCATTTATTTCACTTAATTTTTTTTTTCACTCACAGAGGTTATGAATCAAATACTATGTACACCCAAAGACAACTAAGAACAGAACATGGTTTATGCATTGTATTTATCATGCTTAACCCTTCAAGGAAATGGGAATGAAGCAGCCAGAAAAGATGATTTCTAAGTACTTCTGTGACGTTTTAATGTAACTTGTCCCAAACGTGCTAAGCAGTCTGGAGTAATAACAGCACATAAGATCTCTCATATTATTAATTCATTATTGTACATGTTGTGAAGCCAGGTACAGAGAACATTTACCTGGAGGATTTCTTAGTGCTTGTCGGTAGTTTGAAACAGAATCCGTCTTTTGACTGCAAGCTTACCTCTGCTGCGCAAACATGATCTGCTTTAAATAATATGGCATTAGACTGCCATCTTTTTATAGATACAGTAGTTATTGCTAACATTCTGCCCGTAAAGCGAAGATCAAGGCTTATGACCTGAAATAGGAAACCTAGGATGTTCTATTCTGCTGTGCTGCATGTTTGAAGCAGCAAACCCATGGACTGATTGCTTGTTTTGATGTGACATTGACAGCACTGTCTCCTAACTGCCTAGCTCTACATAAACTTTATATTTCCTTCAGCTGTGTTGAAAATGGTTTCGCTGTAATAGGTGATAGGTTGCTGTGATTTTGAAGGTGACAGGCTAAATCTGAAATAACCCAGTTTTTGGTTACATGGCAAGTCATGAAGTTCATTGACTTGGGGATTACAGGCCATGGGAGCATCACGCTAAAACGACAGCAGTGTCACTTCATTAGTAACACACTCCTTTCAACTGTGGCAATCTGCACCACCTTACTCATCAGTTTGTGCTCTCTGGTCCTTGCTCCAAATAGAAAGGAATTTTTCATATACCAGCTATTGCAATTACTCCCTCTGAATGAAGCAGAAGCATAAGCCTATTAACCCAAGCACTTAAACATCCAGCCAAGTACAACTTTCCAATGCTTTGTCATGTTAAGAAACTGCTTATAGCAGGTTATTGCTGCTAGACTAGGCACCTAAGTGTAATCCATTTTATCCAATGACAAAACCACCACAAATACAGAAAAGCACTTTCCTCTCTTCAGGTATTTTTAATAAATTTATGTAAAATTCTCAAATACTTAACAATGTCTCTAAATCCGAAATACTAAGTGAAATTCACACAGTTATATACACATTTTTTTGGTAAACTAACAATAATTTGAAGGAGTGCCTAAGTGACCACATGAACAAAATATGCACAGCTTAAGAGACAACTTCATCTTCTATAATGTATTATATGACTAAGCACTGGCAAAACAAGAAGTAAACTGATGAGCCAAAACCAAAGGCTTACTTTAACTACATCATCTGTACTGTTTTATTTATTTATGTTTTCTCTGTGAATAATGTCTATGCTGTTTTTTGTATACATAATCGATCCATGTCAGCAATTTCAATGTTTCCTTCTGAAATCCTTTCCCAGTGGCAAGAAAATCACTTGGGGGCACATTTTGCCACCTTAGCTTTCATGGACTGGTATCTTACTCCATGAAATACTGCCAGAGGTGACGACTGCATACATTGACTACGGACTCAGTGTTAGAATCTGATCATAAATAATGCAGAGAAACCCTTTACATTTTAATTAAGTGACAGAAAATTTTAACGGTGAGACAAAGGCCGGGGTTTCGAGAGTTAGATCTTGAGTTAGTCTGTAGGCAGACTTTCATAAGGAACTAAGATAGTTGGATGTCTAATTCACTTTGACTTCTTATAAAATTCAAGGCCTCTCTCAAAATATTTTATGTGCAGTTTGACTTGCAAAAAGAATCCTTTACGTATGCTCAAAAGCTTTCTTACAGCTTTTATTCATCTCTTTCTTTTCTCTCTGAAAAGCCTTATTTACTATACCTGTGCTTTTTAAACATACCTTGAAATTTTGTGGTTGGAAATAAAATCAAGCTGATTCTCTGATTTCAAATACAGCAATATGGCTCTCTCCAGATTAGCAGCTGCTAGTATTCAGGTTATGCCCACGGAACTCCAAATAACATTAATTATTTATTTCTGTAAAGGGAATATTCCATTTGAACATCATTAAAAAAAAAAAAAAAAACACAAAAGAATATCAGAAACCTAAACAATTAGTTAAGATTATAATCATTAAATATGTTATTTATTTCCACATTAAAGATTTACGGTGTAAGCATCTTGCTTTGTCAGATTCAGGAAAAAATTGATGAAAAAAATCAAATCAGAAAGATTTTTAAAGTTTACATATCACAAATTGGGCATTTTCTTTCAAGTCTATAATGCTATCAATCTGGGACATTTTCCAACATTTTAAACTGATTCCATTGTATCAACTTTTTCTCAAGAAGACAAATGTGGCCTTTTTGAAACTACATTTGCATTACTTTTCAGCTTAAACTCACAGAAAGTGAAATTTATTTTTCTATTCCTAGATAACTTGAGGCCATTAGGGGGCTCTTTTCTCCTATGATATCACCCAGCAAGTTGCATGAAACAGATATAGCTGGATACTAGTCTCATTAAAAAAAAAAAAAAAAAAGTTGTGCTTGAATGAAT
>VXAK01007216.1:0-33362 GCA_013399435.1 Arenaria interpres | reverse complement strand
AAAGTACAGAATGGTAGAATTTACAAATCGGACAGTACTGTGTTCAGGAAATGATGAATCATTTTGGCTTCTGTCATGCTTATTGTTGTTGGGATGCATACTTATTTACTATGAAGAATTTTGTAGTGTCTGAAGGAAGAAAAAACCACCCATGAAATAAAACTAGTACATATTAAGGTGAATTTCTTACAAAGGTATATGAGGAAGATCATGGAGTCTGTGAGCAACAGGGTCATAAGTTAAATTCTAAAAATGGCCAGGACAAGCTAGTTCTCATGTAATTTTAAGGCTATTGAGTCAAATTCTACTGAGTTGCACTGCACTGCAAATCCAGAATACTTGATCTTAACATTTGGTTTGAGAGCAGACTAACAATGAGAATCTGGATGCTATTCTGCAGCTAGTCATTAGAGAGTGGCTAAACAAAGAAATAGTTTCTGTTGGTGGAATTAGAGACAGGGTAGAGTAGAAATGTCATCAATTTTGAAACCAAAAGTTCTTATTAAAAAAAATTACATATTTTTTTAAAAATAACTTTTTAAACTTCATTTTGTACCTAGAGTTTTTTATAAATTGCTTTGTGTGCTTGAAGAACTCAGGTAGGGTTTAATTTTGCAGATTGCTAGTGCTTAGCTAAGAAATAATATATGCAATAAGAATAGGAATAGATCATTAAGTTTGATTCATATCTAAAAATGCACTAATATATTTAATTATAAGTGCAACCTTTATTATATGCCTCGTAATTGGTAATTGTTTTCACACGTAATCATTCTTAAAAAAGGAATCCTTACTCCAGTGTAGTTTCTGCTTATTTGTGGATGTTGACTTTACAGGATTAGAATCAGTTGCAAAGATGGGTTGCAGGGCAGACATGATCTTCAAATCAAATAGTTTTGTCATTGTCTGTTTTGTGTGAACTGGATAGGCTTATTTGTAATCATCACTACTTTTCCTATTTTGCCTGTTTTTACAGACAAAGTCTTTCAGGTTAAACCCATGGAGTCATGTGTTACCCAAGCTGACATACAGAATTAAAAAAATATCTTTGTCATAGAAGTTCCAGATCAGTCACTTATGTATGAGTCTGTGTATATGCTACAGCTTTTTAAACGCAAACAGTTCTAGAGGATGCTAGAAAACAATTGTGGTTCTGAAGTAGATGGATCAAACAAAATACCTTTCCCTCTTGCCAGTTGGAATATTTAGCTAATACCCTTCAGAATGTTCCAAAAGTACAGGACATTCCTTTGCTACTCACTTTATAGTAATTGAATATATCTACAAATATTTGCGTTGAAATGTGAAGGTCTAGCACTCTTCGGGGGGGACTTTCAAAACGTAGAGAATGTTGGGAATGTCACTCCAACAAAGGAGTTTCTGCTTCTAGTCTATAGCTACGATCACTTGACTGTATATTTAGAAGTGAGGAAATGCCTGAAAATGTTTTCTTACTGTTACTCCTGTGTGTTAGTGAGAACAATATCACGTATCTTCATTATTATAAAATGTAGGGAATGTATTGTATAGATGTAGAGATGTAGAGAATGTATTGGGTAATACTTTGAGACCAATCTAAATAAACATTTACAATTCAATTTCAGTTTTCATTCCTTTTCGGTGTATTTCACTGAGCTTTCAGAACGAACGCCAACTATTCTTTTTCCCACTTATCTGGGCCTCAGATGTTGCAGGCGAACCTTGCAATTCAAATAACCATTTTTCATTGGAAGGAAAACTACTAAGTTTCTAGAAATTCTTGTTAACTGTTCTTCTCAGAGCTTGTGTTTATAAATTATTGAATGTACTCAAACTGCCCCTAATCTACAGATCTGGGTAGTTCTTGATAATTGTAAAGCACTGAAAAATCAGCCTGAAGTGTGTTTCGATTAAGTTTTGAAAGTCTGTTGCTTTGAAATCGGGGCACTACTATGTGTGACAAATTGTATGCAAACATCCTATAAAATTCTGATGCAACTGCATTTGTATCATTAATGCTAACGAAAAGAAAGTAAACAGCACAGGAGACACATAATACAGGTGGCGATATTTGACAGGATGCAGTGCCGTGTGCTTCTTTTTGAAGTAGAAGCTATGTTAGACTGGAAGATGGCTATTCCCTTTTATTCTTTTTGTTTGTTTGTGTGTTTATGTGTTATGTGCATGTACACACCCAGAAACTGCTAAATTTCTTTCCCCTCCCCAGTAGAATAATGTCTGCTTCATTATACTCTTCTGTTCATTTAGCGCAGAGCATGATGTGCCAGGATTGAGGGTCATGGCTTGGTCCCACTGTAGAAACAGGTCGTTTTCTCTTTCAGAAATTTGATCGTGTACTGTCAAGTGTTCTTAAGTCTAATAAATAAGATGTAAATGGGAGATTATTTTACTATTGAAAATAAAAAGTGTAAGAAAAGCAGAGTAGTTTGTCCTTTCTTTTTTAACTTTTAAATAGCATATTACTTTTTCTTGAATTAATGGAAAAACTTCAAGAGAGTTTTCACTCATCACTCTTTTTTCATGTCAGTTTTTAATTTTTAATAGAACATGTTTTGGGTTTTTGTAAATAGCAGTTAATGGAGAGTGTAACAGTCAGTTTTTCCTCTGCTACCACTGTGCTGAAAAGGAATAGGGTCAGCTATTTTGAAAGTGGTTCCAGAGCTGTGCTTTCTTCTGTCTGCAATCTTGAGCTTGGTGAACGATGCCAAAACTCTTACTGATCATCTCAACGTGCTTTGTTGAAAGTTTTTATAAATGAAAGAACTGCTGGATTTTTCTACTGATCTGGTGGCATCTGCTACAAATGAGCTTTTTCATTATACTGCAGGCTTGCTCGACTACTCTCCTTCCAAACCCAAGACATAATAAAGAGGAGATACTCTTCTATATTGCTGATTTAAAATTTTAGTAAAAGGCTTATAAACTAAACTAGATATTAAGCTATTCTCTTTCCAAGAATAGTGCAAATTAGTTCAAAACGTAGGAGTGGCTATAGTGAAGTAAACAAAGTTCTGTGTGGCAGTGTGACTGACTGTATAAGCACTAAAATATTTTTGATAAATGAGAAAACACCCCAGGTTTTACTGTGTTTTCTCCGAGTCTGTAGTCTTTTCTCTCTTATGAAAGCTATTATCTGTTTTTCATAAAGCCAGCAGGAGACCGATCTTTTGTATGTGCTTCCTGTCTGGAGTTCTCAGACTATGGAAAAATAATGTGATTTTTAAGGTTCTAGGATGCTAAAGTAAACCCTTAAGAGGATTTTTTTTTAAGAGGCAAATGGTAGTTGGAATATGTTTCTCATATAATGTGTTTTCCCTTTAATGATTGGGAGATCCAGGCAGATCACACCTCCTTAATTGGTCACACCTTGAGGTGATCACACCTCGAAAAGCAGCGAGGTGTGTAATAAACTAGTTACGTTGGTACCAGAATTTAATCCAGAGAATTGCATTTGTGTTTATAGAAGATTATAATTGTATGAGGAGAGTTTTTCCAGGCAGGTTTCCTGAGGAAGTGAGTTACTGCTTTTGCCTGCCACTAGCTGATTTCTGCAAAATAAAGACTAAAGGATAGAGGTCCTGGACATAGTTTTTTCTAAATTTCACCAACTTTTACAGCTGGGTGGAAAAAATACGCACTGTTTATTCTCTGTTGCAATAACTTGGGGACCACGCAGTCGTTATCTGTTCTTTCAGTAGTGAGTTACTGAGCCGGCGAGGCGTCTGTATGGCCTGGCCTTTCAGCGCAGGTGTCATCCCACATGAGCTACAACACGTGCTGTCTGGTGGCTGTCCTGCCAGCCACACGGGATTCACATGAGGTAAGCAGGACCATTGCTGGGCTTGGGAGGGAACCATAACGGATGGGAAGGAGTAGCGGAGAGGAGTGTGCGTGATTGGGAAGATCATGGATGTGATTGAAAACGAGACTTAGAGCAGCCGTTCAACATGAGAAGAAGAATCTGGCAATGTGAGAAGACGTGGCTTCAGGCTGTGTTCAGACGTGTTGAGCTTGAGAATGACTGTTTTGCTCCCCGTGTTCCCCTCTGTCGGTTTCTTTCTGATGCGCCCTTCTGGATTTGGGCTGTCCTCTGGTGCTGCAACAGCTGTACTGGCTCGATGCGGTGCAGTGGGTTGCATTCATGCATGGCACATGCAATTTTAACATAAATTGGAGTCTCTTGAAACATCTGTAGTTTACAGTAGCTGACGGTGACCTCAGAGGTTGCCCCGGTAACTGGTGTCCCAGGAGCCTCTGTAAAAATACTTGAAAAGTGGCCCAAAGTCTACATGCCAGTGCAATGTCTAAAAATACTGAGTAATTATGTTTATATTTAAAACTGGTTATATCAAGGTGGTTTTAGTAGCAGTCTCACCCACATATAAAAATAAGAAAAATCTTTAAGCTAGCATTCACTTTGAAATTATATGGGTTGAAAATTCATAAAAAGACATCAGTGAGCACGCTCCCAAATGATGAGCCATTACTTGATGATGCCTTCTATATAATGATATAAAAATTATATTTAAGATGAGTGACTTCTGCCTTCATATGATATAAAAGGAAGAGGTGTGGATCAAGGTACTTCCACACTGTTGGCCTCAAGATGAAGAAACCCAGAGGATACAGTATTTTAACTAGGAGATACAAATGATATTGCCGGAGGTGGTTCTTTTATAAAAGCTGCAGTAGAAAACAGTTACGAGACGGTGGGATGTTCAGCTGAACAAGTCTCTCCCTGTCTTAATTCTCCAGGGTTCAAGTACATTATACAGTGGTCAAATTAATTAATAAAATTAATTAATTCATAAATGATTACGTTAGAAGTAATGAATTCATGAAATTGTTACCCCCCCCCAGTGGAAAATCCATATGGATTAGTATTAGCAGTTGAATGTTTGGTAGTTTGAGTTTTGGTAAATGCAACTTCTAATAAAGGGATAATTCTCTTCATTGTAAGTATTTGTTTCCTTTCTTTCCCTCCCTCTCTCCCGGTTGTGAACCCTGAGCAGGAAGCGGCTGAGTAGTGTTGGCACCTTGCAGTGTTTGTGCAGTTCGGAGGAAAAATGAGCTGTATCATCACTAGCTTTTAGTTGGAAGATGTGTAGCGTTGCCGTAATCATAGAATGCCTATTCCCTCAGTTACCTTGGCTTCCAAGATGTTTTCTTTCTTTTGTTTTGTGGATTTTCATGACCAGCTATAAACAGAAATGGTAGAAAGCAGGAAAGCAGTCTAGTTTATTCCATTTAAGAAAAAGTGGGACTTGAGAATCCGTATTTAAATCTTGACATGTGGTGCATATTTAAATTTAGTAGCTGTACAGCTTGGTTTCAAAACATACCTCAATGGAATTTTCCTAGTAAAACAAGAATTTAGACCAGTGTCATGAAGAATTCCTGATTCTACTGTAATTTCACTAAAATAAGAAAATTAGAAATGTATACACCAGTGACATAATTATTGAATGGTAAATAATATCACTGAACAAGAATATATTAAAATATCCAAAGGTATAATAGCATATACAATTGCTATGGCTGGTATTTTGTAGTAAAGTGAGAGTGGTCTATTCCATAAGAAAATGCCGGTTTATTCTTCAAAGGCAATCAAAGTGATATTCCTTAAATTAGTTTGTGGTTACAGAAATAATTTATCTAAATACTGTCTTTATTTAAAGAAAAAAAGATTACTGGGTGGACGTTAATGACCGTATCAAGCAAGCTTCAGAAGGTCATGGGTTCTATAATTACTGGCATGCTGTGGCAACATGCAAATAAACCAAAGAAAAACATATATAAAAGTACTACTCATCTCTGTTGCTATGTATTAAGGAGCTGACTGTGAGGTAAAGAATCCATGATTGAGTGCCTTGTCTTTCATGCTCCTAAATGTTAGTCTTAACTTCATATTCTTTATCACTCTTTACCTGATGATGGCAAATAAGTCTGTCCGTTTTCCTCAGACTTTGCGTCAGATTTGTAACATTTAAAGTCAGTTAAAACAAATTAATGTCACACAGTGAGTCAGAGTTGCAGTCTGAATTTGGAATGTTTTTCTGAAACTTGTTAAAGTCTTTGGATGAAAAGCATCCAAAAGATTTACTGTTGTTTACCCTTCAGGTTTAGCTGTTTTGTTTCTGGAGCCAGCCAAGGACAGATGCGTGTGCCGTCTCACCATTAGCACTCATTGCCATCCAGTTACTCGTTTTGATGACTTCTCCACACACTGCAGGATTCAGAGCTGGGAGAAGTTTGTCAGCTTTTCTTGAGGAGTCTTGTATTGCTAAGTGTATATGTTGTTTGTCTGTGTCCATGACAAAAGGATGTGTATGGCAGACTTGCTATTTATAAAGTTATGTATGTACCTAGAGTCTGGTTTTGGATGTAGTAATTTACTTTTAATCTCAAGCAGAATTGCAGTCCTGTTCCCATACAGCATAGAATTTTAGGAAAGTTGCCTGTGTAAACATTTCTTTTTAGCTGCCGATGTCTTATAAATCAGTGAATAATGTACTTGCACGCATCCATAAAATGTATCTATTTTCTCTGCATAACATTTTTTCAGTGTGGCATGTGGGAACAAAGCTAGAGTCATAATTCTGTAACGATGATAGATTCACAGCAAAGTGCAATGAACAGCTAAATGGAGTAGGGAATTTTGGATGTTTTCATGCATCTTGGAATATAATATTGGTGTTATGATATTGCTTCAACAATTATTAATTAGTTTGGGACTACACAAGGATTACAGTCCTGTAAGTTTTCCCCAAGGTTGAAGATACTCACATTAATATAGGAAGTGATGATGATGTCAGACCATTCATTTTGGGGTGCCTGACTTCCAGCACCTCCTTAAAGGAGAGACTGATTTTTGCTATGGGTCAGGAAAATAGATCACTTGAAAATGTTTGGTGGAAGCAGCTTAAACATCAATAGCTGCGCCAGAAGGTTTGGGGCTATGTAATAACAACATTTCATAATCGTTTTGAACTTGGTGGGGTTTTTTTAGTGCATTGTAGTCTTGTCTATTTTATAGACCCCCAGATTTATCTAGGGAATAACAGAGAAAGTGTCTAACGGTGCTCTTGCTTTGAGTTACCTTTCATGTATCACTTAGAAATGATCCAGAAACTCGAAGAAAACCATAGACTGTAAGTCATAAATCTTCAAGAGCACAGAATATATTATCTTGAGGTTTTTCAGAATGTTTATAATCACCATTAACAAGCTAAACAGTAAACTCTGGTATGTGTAGTATTGTTTTGAAGGATTTTCAACACTGCTTCTATCTGTGCTTTCTCATGAACAAGTGAGCAGGCTACATGCTGAAGTGATATCTTTTCTCTCTAATTTACAGAACATAAAAGATGTGTGAATCAACTGATCGTTGGCCAGGCCCAAAGAGTTAAATCCAGTTGGTGGCTGGTCACAAGTGGTACTGTTATTGCCCAGGGCCCGGTACTGGGGCCAGTTCTGTTTAATATTTTTGTCAGTGATCTGGATTAGGGGATCGAGTGCACTGTCAGTAAGTTTGCAGATGACACCCAGTTGGGTGGGAGTGTTGATCTGCTTGAGGGAATGAAGGCTCTACAGAGGGATCTGGACAGGCTGGATCCATCGGCAAGGCCAATAGTATGAGGCCAAGTGCCAGGTGCCACACTTGAGTCGCAACAACACCATGCAGGGCTACAGGCTTGGGGCAGAGTGACTGGAGACCTGCTTGGCAAACAAGGACCTGGGGGTGTTGGTAGACTGTTGGCTGAATACGAGCCAGCAGTGTGGCCAGGTGGCCAAGGCCAATAGCATCCTGGCTTGTATCAGGAACAGCGTGGTGAGTAGGACTAGGAAAGTGATTGTCCTGTTGTAGTCAGCATTGGTGAGGCTGCACCTCGAATACTGTGTCCAGTTTTGGGCCTTTCACAAGAAAGATGTTGAGATGCTGAAGCATATCCAAAGAAGAGCAACAAAGCTGGTGAAACATCTAGAGAACAAGTCCTATTTGGAGCAGCTGAGTGAGTCTCTCTTAGTCTAGAGAAAAGGAGGCTGAGTGGAGACCTTATCATTCTCTACAACTACCTGAAAGGAGATTGTAGGAGATGTTGAGAGATGTGGGGATCAGTCTTGTTTCCCAAGTGNGTTTTGGGCCTTTCACAAGAAAGATGTTGAGATGCTGAAGCATATCCAAAGAAGAGCAACAAAGCTGGTGAAACATCTAGAGAACAAGTCCTATTTGGAGCAGCTGAGTGAGTCTCTCTTAGTCTAGAGAAAAGGAGGCTGAGTGGAGACCTTATCATTCTCTACAACTACCTGAAAGGAGATTGTAGGAGATGTTGAGAGATGTGGGGATCAGTCTTGTTTCCCAAGTGAGGAATAGGACAAGAGGAAACAGCCTCAAGTTGCTCAAGGGCAGGTTTAGATTGGATATTAGGAAAAATATCTTCACTTGAAAGGATTATCAAGCACTGGAACAGGCTGCCCAGGGAAATGGTTGAGTCACCACCCCTGGAGGTATTTAAAAGACTTGCAGATGTGATGCTTAGGTACATGGCTTAGTGGTGGACTTGGCAGTGCTAGCTTTATGGTTGGACTTCATGATCTTAAACATTTTTTCAAACCTAAATGATTCTACGACTCTATGATTTAAGGATTAATGTAGATAACTTGTGTATGTGGTTTCATTAGAAAAACAAGCATTATGAATTTTGATGTCCTGTAAAGATACACTGTAAAACAAAACTCTATTCGCTGCATAAATATTGTGAAGATAAAGAAATTTCAAACACTGTTTATTAGTCAAGCTAATGTATCCATAGCCAGTTGCTTTCTCAACATGCTTTCCTAAAAGCAAGGCAGTAATTGATATGCTAAAGAGAGAAGCAATTTTCCCTGTAAGAATTGGTGTAATGGAAGGGGGTTGTCTTTCCGCTCCCCACACTGTATATACTGTCCTTGAATTTGTGAAGCTTTTTTTAAGTGTTACTGAGTTTGATATATTCAGCTGTTTCATCTCTGAGGCTGATAATGGTTAGTGGAACAGGCTACTAAATAATAAGCAAAGGAGTTCCTAATGAGTTCCTAATGATGGATAAAGAAGCCATGGACAGCATTGTCAATTTGTTCATTGAGAATATAAGTAACTGCTGAATTATATTGAAATTATCATAGGTTGCAGCCGATATGAACCCTTTGCATAATGAATTTTCATTCTGTTTATTTCACTGAGCACACTACCTTTAGGAGCAAAGCTCATGAAAGGGATTGTGTTTAAAACAAGTGAAAACATCAAAATGGTTCTAACTTGTGAGAAAAATCATCAATAATATATGTATCACTTCTCTGTTAACTCAACTTTTCTTCTTAATAGACCTTTAGCTTTTTTTGTCCTTTAAGGCACCTGTCAAGGAAACATGAAAATGTTCATAGTTTGTCGAGAAGGACCTTGGGGTCCTGGTGGCTGAGAAGCTGACCGTGAATCAGCAAGGCAACCTTGCAGCAAAAAAGGCAAACAGTATCCTGGGATGAATTAGGAAGAGTGTTGCCAGCAGGCCAAGGGAGATGATTCTTCCCCTTTACTCAGGGCTGGTGAGGTCATATCTGGAGTAGTTAGTCCAGTTTGGGTCTCTCCAATACAAGAAAGATACAGACTTACAGGAGCAAGCCCGGTACAGGGCCACAAAGATGGTTAAGGGACTGGACCATCTTACATACGAGTAGAGGCTGAGAGACATGGGACTGTTCAGCTTGGAGCAGAGAAGGCTCAGGGGAATCTTACCAATGTGTATAAAGACCTGGTGGGAGGGAACGAAGAAGATGGAGTCAAGGAGTCAAGAGTCTTCTCAGTAGAGTTCACTAACAGGGCAAGGGACAATAGGTATATATTAAAAAAATCAGGAGATTTCATTTGAACACAAGAAGACATGTTTCTACCATCTTTGGAGATACTCAGCATCCAACTGGACGTGGTCCTGGACAATCCGTTCTATGTGACCCTTTTTGAGCAGAGGGTTTGGACTACATGATCTCAGGACATCCCTCCTAACCTAAATAGTTCTGTGTGTCTGTGTCAGGATGGGACTTCAGCAATACAAAAGTTGAAGTTTGGGATGAGTCAGTACACAAAGACTTTTCTGAACCCTCTGTGAATGCTATTGTCATGACTATACTAACATAGACTACACTTTTATTGCGTTATAACAGTTTGTGGTTTTCTTTTTCTGAGTTTTGCCACATGCATGTAGTTCTATCCAGCCATTTTAGTATGATTTCATCTAACCCATGGTCACTGTTTTTTCATTTTTCTGAGTCAGTAGATAAACAGCATTAATGTGTTTTCTAATTTGCGTGCTTTATGATGTTCTGAGGTTGCCATTCATTAGTTGACAGGTGTAATATCTACACTGAAGACTGGATAGAAAAGGTCTGCAAATACAGAACAGGTGCTGCTGAAGTTGTCCTCTCAATTTGTCAATTGCTAACTGGTCTTGGTATATTTGAGGCAAAACTGACGACGGATTATTTATCCATATGTAATGAATTCTCCAATCACTATTAACCTTTTAGCAGCTGTGCACTAGGTTATTTTAGCTATCAGCTAACAGTAAATATAAGTATCATGAGGTTGTTTGCTTGGGTGTGGGAAGATAAGCAACCGATGTGATTGTTGATGGGAAAGAAAGTGTTACAATTGGTTTGTCCAGGTCACAGAATTCTGATCAATATATTACATTCAAGCTTTTCTTAAGAATGAAAGGAGGTACACCTTACAGGGAAAGGCAACCATTTATTGCTAGTCTACATAAAATCTTAGCAGTCTGAGGAAAGAATTATTAGTCCAGTTATGATAGTAGCACAGTTCCAATTATGTATTGTTAAAGTCCTTACACAGTTTCTAATATATACACCTTTCTCTGATGTTATGGTTAGACTTCCACTGCCCCTGCAGATGGATGCTACAGGCAATGGTTTCATTTTGGAGATGAGGCCAAGTGTCAAGGCAAGTTGTTGTTGAGCCTTGAGTTGTCCTGTCAGCAAGCTGACCTTTTTCAGGAAGAATAATGTGTTTTTTAATATGCTCAACATCTTGCTCTTACCTCATCATTTCATGTTGTCTACATATGTTCATGTTTATTCTTTTTTGCCTTAAAACTGTTCTTACCCACTTTCCAAAGTTGCATTCCTTTGGCTAACGGTAATGGACTGTTAAATCCTTTGGGTGTCCGGTATCATCCCGTGCACGTACTTCCAAGACCCCTGTTGTATTCTCAGCTCTGTGCTCTCTGCTTTGTTTTTCTTCTGAGATCACAGACTGTTTGTTGTACACAGGTCATCTACTCCTTATTACTGTCTGTTAACTGCAAAAATATATAGTGTTACATTGCCCAATGACCAGAGTCTACAACAAAGCAAGTAATAATCACCTGGTCATTAGATCATTGCTATTACAACTAGACAAGCTAAAACAAAGCTCTAGGCAGGCCAAGACAAATGGAGACAAAACCTGATATGCCCAAGGCTTTTGGTATTATTTTAGCTCAAAGACCATGGCCCCTTAGTAGCAATGTCTACAGCAGAATACTTCAGTTAACCTTTTACAAAGCTGTCATCTCCCCTAAGAAAATAAATCAATTGAGATTGGGGTAATCCGTACGGTGTTAAGAACTCATTTCTGAAATCTTATGGTTTAATTCAGATGTTCTGATATAGACAAAAGACCGTCTTCATGAAAGGAAGGTTCATGACTCTCTTGTGTGTGTCCACCACTTGTGGCTAAGTGGGATGGGTGGCTTTGTTCAGATGCAATTTACAGCTGTCTTGGTAGAAATAGAAGACCAATAGTACAGTGCTGGTTTTAAGCACTTCAGGCAATACATGACTTTCCTAAATTACTGTTTACTATAGTAGGGATTTTGACACAGTTAAGGTCTGTTCTGAAACCTTTCCTGTTGTCTCTCAAAACTGCCAGTATCTTCTGTGATAAGACAGCAGGCCATGCTCAGATGAGATAAGCCTCTCTGTAATTTCTTGCCTAGAGAAGTTGAGGAATAGTCTCTGTAGTAGCAGAGAGCGTTGTCTTTGAAGAGGCAGGTACCCTGCACTTGCCCTTCTTGGAGCGGGGTTTGACTGATAATGTTATACAACAAGCTTTTGTTTTTCTTATCGAGCCCTTGGGAGTTCTTGGCAATGCTGTAATGTGTGCTGAGGAAACCTGGGTGAGAGGCAGTAAAGAGAGGTAGTTCAGAGGTTTGGATCTGAGTATTTTATATAGATTTCATTTATATGAAGCCAGGATGAGAAAAAAGAAGGGGAAAAACTGTTCTTTGGGCAAAAATTTTACTCGCCCCTGGGCATTGTGGAAAGTGCCAGGGTCTTTTCTCTGCGTTGGACTCAGTTGTGTCTGCCACAAGGTTAATGGCATGTTGTCTCCAGTAGGATCGTGTCTTCTTGGATGACTTGGGGATCCAAGGAGGTCTGAACTCTTGATCTATGCATTTTTTATATTAATTCTTTTTTTTCTTAATGGCTTCCTGGTTTGGGAAAATTTGTGGACATTAGTTGTCTTTAGATCTCCTCTTTTGTCAGATTTTGTTGAGATCAAGAAATAAATTCTAAAGTTAGGAGGAGGGCTACATAAAGAGACACACATAGACGCTGTGATCCCTAGGATTATTTTCCTAGGAAACCATCTAAAACATAATATATGGTTCATTGGTAGCCCTGGAAACTGCCTGCTTCTATCTCAATCACTTTTATCATCATGAAGCTTATTCTGCCATGATTTCCTTCTCATAAATCTGTAGCTTGCTTTTAAAAAATAGTTTTTATTGTAACTAAATGCCATTGCGAGAAGTCTGTAAATACTGTGGTAGGGAAAAGAGTACAAGGTTCTATAGAAACTGGGATATTTCTGCTGTATTTGAGTGCAGACCATTTAACAGAGGTTTCTGAGGGCTGAGCTCCTTAAGATTCTGGAAATAAGGTGAACTTGTAGCAAACTATCAAAAGAGATCCCTTTAAAATAGTAAAAGTCTGGAGAAAACTGCTATACCTGGCAACTTTTATTTGTTTTATTGTAGTTGTTTGGTAAAGGATACAGATGACTTACTGGGTTTGGGTTGTCGAAGCTATGAACATTTGTATGAATTTAAAATCTAAAGAGTGTATGGCCTATTGTTTATTGGCTTAGGATAAACAAATACTTTATACTATTTGATTTTTGTAGTCTCCCTCATATCTTTCTGTTACAGGCATCTTGTATTAAATATTTATAGTTCACTGTTCTTTTCTAAGTGCTTGTAACTGTTATGAATAATTAACTAAACAGAGTTAGGGGGAAGAAGGGCATTGATGTAGCATTCAGAATGAGAATTTCCTATAATTGTTTGACAACTGTAAATTACATACATCTGAAAATCAACAAGGAAAACATACCAGAAGCAGCAGTATGTGGTTAGCAAAGGTACTTGGGTTCATGTCTTCTCTGCGTGTTTGACTACTGAGCGATGGTAACCTAATAAATATTTTTTTGTCTAATTCATAAGAATTGCCCTCCTTAAAAATAAACAATTATCACATTTTAATTATCATTGCCATCTAAATAGTGAGGCTGAAGTAGCAACTCAAAAAAGAATTTGCAAGATAATCTCTATTTAGCAAGTAGTAAGTTTTTAAAAGTTCCAACTTTTGTACTTAATTTAATACTGAATTATGCATGTGAGCTCTTCATGGCATCGAAGTGAATATTGGTAATGGTCACTCTCCTCCTTGACAAAAAGTACCTTACCTCAAACCACAAAAGCAGAAGAATTCAGCTTGTGAAGTTCCATCTCTATCTTTGGAGTTATCTTATGAAATGTGCTAGTCCAATCACCGTTAGTCAAGAAGCAGATATGAAGGGACCATTCATCAATCACTGGAATGAAGCAAATCAGTTGATGAATAGAAAGCTGCAGGGCAAAGTTAATGATAGTTTTTAGAATAAAAAAAAAAGTCTACCTTTTATTCCTCTTAAGCCTGAGTGTTTTACTTGGATAAAATTACCTTTAGGCGATAATTTTACTTCTGTGTTGCTGCTGGAAAACACTCAGCAACAGGAAAGGATACAAAAAGACATCAGGAACTTTCCAAGATAGCAGATGCCATTTGGGTTGAAATTTGGACAAAATACATGAATTGGCAGTAGAGGTGGAAATGACCATTTTCCCACATCAGTGAATGTGAAATTGTGTGATTTAGTCATAACCTTGTGCTGAGAGGTTGGCTGAGACGACCTGTATGGATGTGTGAAAAAGCCAGTCTTTCAAATTATATAACACATCCATGGTCAATCTTCTGCTCTTTTTTTGTAAGCAAGATCCCTTTGACAGTTAAAGGAATATCATGTGGTCGGCTTACCGTAGTGGAGGAGAAACAATGCACTTTTCTGCTTTCTGACTAAATTAGTCATTTACAACAAACACAGTTATTTTGATTTGTTGGCTGCATTTGCAGCATTGAGAAATATGAATCTTGCCTGCATGGAGTAAGGTGTCCTTTTCCATATTATTGTTGGGTTTTATTAATATTTACATTTATGTACCTTCAGTTGCATCATGGCACCCCAAGATGTACACTCTAGAAACTTGTTTTTGTGAGGTGGTTTGTCCTTTTGTCTCCCTTAGCTCCGGGTGACATGCAGAACACAGGGATGTTGATATTCATAAAACTAAACTTAATACAATTAATTGCAGAAGGGCTTGTGCACCCAGCTCTCACTGACAATAACTCTCCTGTTGGCATTCAAAGTGTCCTTCAGCATGATCCCTGAGAATAATTTATGATTGGACTCGATGATCTGAAAGGTCCCTTCCAACCTAGATAATTCTATGATTCTGTGATTCCTTACTTGTCTTCTGCAATTCTACCATTTTAAATCGTACAAAAGTGTGAAATATGCCATGTCCATACAAATACATACAATTATGTTACTTTTAATCATTCAAACTTAAGTTCTTCAGAGGTAGTTTATTTTTCTAGGGGAGCTGTAGAGTTAGTTTTGTGAACTGATTCTCAAAGGTAAGAGTTGAGAGACTGGTCCATTAACCGTTCCCCTGTTTTGTGACCAGAGGACTGCCACCTCAGCCTTGATGTTTCAAAACTCCTTCAATGCATTTCACTTTTTTTACACCATTGTCAAATTTTTCAAAGCCTCTTATAATTCTAGTTTGCTTATTTGGAAATAATGTGGAACGTAATGTCTTTAATTTATGATTGACACATTGTGTTTGCGGAAATCTGCACAGACGGTGCCTTGTGGGTTGTGAATCAGATAGGATAGTGTCTGGGCCTGCTAGGTAGGAAAGTTGGTAAAAAAAAAAAATCCCAAACCAAACAAAACCAACCCTTATGCCTGTGGGAAACTTTGGAAAAGCTGCTGTGAAGGCTTTACCAGGAGGAGTGGGAAAGGGTAAGGAGGCTTGAGCTCATGTTCACATTTCCTTCTGCCTGGTCCTGCTGGTGGCTTCTCTTTCCTCTTTGGCGCTGAAGAGGAGCAGCACAGGGAGAGGCGAAGCAGCTTTCTGCAGAGCCTGTGCTGCATCTGAAATGCCAAAAATCTTAAATGTGGTTATTGTGTTATCTTTATAAGTCATCCACATGCTGTCTTTTTGGTTTAAACTGTGAAGCCTGACAGCTGTGTTACGGAAATTACTTATTTTGCCAATTCAGTCAAATTGTTGTTTATGCCTGAAACAAGAAATGGAAAAATGCTTTGCTTTCTACCAGTGGAACTGACTTGCAGCCCTGAATACTTGAAAAAACCCTGAGATTCAACTTCAAAATGATTGCTGTAGTATTCTGCATATTAAATCTTGTTGACAGGTTTTGATTAAAATGCTTGTGAAAGTGTATCTTAGCTGTAACATTTAGGTATTTAAAACATTTTAAAGAAAATGCTGAGGGTTTAAATAGCTGTGCATGTATGCAGAAAGAGCGTCTTGCTGGGTTTAAGGATCACAGCAAAGACTAAAAGGCTTCTTCACTCCCAACCTGTACTGGAACCTGTTGAGCCAACTTGCTTGTTAGAATCCTCCAGTATTTTCTTGTGCTGTCAGCTTTGTTGTCTTCGTAATTCTTCAAGCTGGGAGCATATGTAACTATTATTCCTTTTTCTGATCATCAATGACTGAAAAAATAAATTCTTGTGACACGTGTGTTTCTCCATAGTAGTTAAAATATATCTGACCTATGGCAAATAGATCAGTTTCCTTGTACCTGAGAATTTTGGGGTCTAAACCACTTTCTACTTACTTATCTAGGATTATTAGCTTTTTCACATCACTAAGAAATTTTTAACAACTTTCTGTTAATGCAGTTTCCTCAGTTTAAGACTAAACAGTACATAGTAGCTGCTGGTTTTCATAAATAATTAGTGTAGCTTATCCAAATTTGGTTAAAATATTGCTTATTTGCATCTGGAATATACATGTTTTCCTTTTATTGAATTTGTGAAAAGTGGATAGCTCTTTTGCTTCCACTGAAAATACAGCCCAGAAGCCTGAACTGTAACTGGCTCAATAAAATTAAAAACTTAGAGGTTCGTGCCAAGCATAAGTCAGGCATTGGCTCTCTCAGTGCTCACAGCAGTCTGGGCAGTTTCCTTAGATGCTTCTTGTTTATTTTCTTTTGAGATTAGACTTTTCTTTTTCCCTTACCCCTACTCATCTGTGTTGCAAATTAACCCTTGAAACCAAATGCTCTTTTATTTTACAATCATAAATATGCAGATATACTTCCATATGAAAGAAAACCTCAGTGGTGTTTGGATGTCGTCTTTACTATGGTATTTTAATACTCAGGTATAATATTTTCAAGTTCTCTCGTTATGGGCATTGCTTTATAAACATAACTGCATTTCTGTGAGTTACAGTAGTTACTACCATAAGGCAAACGTACTTGGCAGCATGAAACTGCAGAATGGACAAGTCTTAGTTACTATAAACAATTTTTAAAATTTAGGGCAACATCAAACATAGTATAAGTAGTTACAACTCCTTCATTTTCAGCTGAGTAAGCAATATCAGCTTGTTTACTTTACGTACATTTGAAAAACATACAGATTTGTGTCTGCTGAATTAATAGACTGAAACACCACTTTGATTTAATATTTTGTTTTTAAAAACCTAATTAATTGATCCTCAAGAGATCAGGCATACATTTTGCCATTAGATACGTGGCCCTAAGAAGAGATGGCTAAACTGTTTTGGTACGTAGCCTCTGTTATGGGTAAAACTGAGACTCAGAATTAAAATCTCAAAACACCTGTTGAAAAGGAGGAAAACCAGGAGTGCTCTGTGTTATCACTGTTCTCTCGTTTAACAGAAGAATGTTTTCTAAGTAAGCTGGCATTTGTTTTTTAGTTCTCTTCATAGAACTAAACCAATATGACTTGCAACTACTACCAGTGAGGAATAAAATACAGTTAACGTTTTCAGACACAAAATGTATTGATGCTGCTTTAGCGAGTTTTAGCGTCGGAATTAGGACGTTCTCTTACCTCTCTCAGCTTGCGTCAGCTCAAAAGGCTGAGCGAGAGGGAGCGGGGGCAGCACGCCTGTGGGTGTCCTGGGCATCTTGGTGGAAGAGGTGTCTGCCCCGTGGCAGAGGTTCACAGAAATCTCCCCTGCGACGAACTGCGAGAGCATTTCAACGTTGAAGAACCTAAGGATACTTAAGACAGCAACATAAAAAACATATTTTAAAAATGGTTTCTTTACTCTTGGTAAACTGATCAAATGACTAAGTAAGCTCTTCAGTAAGAAGTTTTACAAAGAAACCCTTAGTCTAGACTTTATTTGCAAAACCATATCCTGTTATTTTCCTGCTCATTGCACTCACGGAGTTAACCGAGTTAAATGGCCTGCTCTAAAGGCAACAAGGGCAACACGGGCTACCATTTTTCTCTGCTCTTTCTGATAGGTAGTGTGGTAGTGATCTCTCTCATATAATATATTCATAAAGTTTCTCATGTCCTGTATTCTTGAAGTGAAGCAGAACAAAATGAGCCAAAAGAGCCTTGAGAACCTCAATGCTATTATTTTATGTGGTCATAGTTCTTTCTTATACCTTGCCTCTATGTTCAATATGTTTATGAAATTGTTCATGTACATTCTGTGGGGTGGACTAAGATGAGAGATTTTGTTTTCCCCAAGGACTTGAAGTTCTCTTGTCAGGTCATATAGGAACTGATCTCATCAGAACCGTTTCAATTGCATTGATTTTAATTGAATTAATTTCTCGATAGAGAGTGATTCTGTTTTTTCCTTCCATATTTAATCAATTCTGTTTCTAGTGGCTCTGATACTTACCTGATCACATGTCCAGTTGTTTCAGCTGACTAAAACTGCAGAAAACTAATTCAGCCAAAAAGAGATTTTTCATTTCCTGAGGTAGTGAGGTAAATTAACTTACTGTGTGTCAGACAGGTGCTAATGGGGGCCTGAGGAGCTGAGGTGGGGAGAAGGGAGATGCAGCTGGGGCAGAGGAGGAAAAGATGGAACAGAAAATTAATGTTTTGAAGAGGATTTGAAGAGGGAATTGGTTTAGCTGTGTCATGAACCACACAATTAACGGATCTGAAATAATAGAGATAATTTTTGTTTGAATATTGAGCTAAGACTTGTTCCTGTGTCCATATTGCTTTAATAATAGAATTATCTTAGTTAAAAAAGATTAAAAAAAAAAAAGAATTGTTACTTGTGCAGCTCATCTTGGTATGTTTCTTTCCTCCTGCTGTTGTTTATAACATTGTGTAACATTGTGTAACTGAGTCTGGCTGGGGTCAACCCACCACACACTGAAAAAATACCTTTCTCTTAAAAAGACTTCTGCAAACAGCAGATATTACATGAATACCAGTTTGGAAAAAATATTTAAATACTGAGCTCAAATATAGTGATTCAGGACAAGTGGGAGGCCCTGTGTTTTCCAAACAGCTGATGTTTTGCCTCCCCCAGATGCCTATTATTTCAGTTGAGGACTCTACTTTATCTTAAATACAACTGCTCAGTGCTGTGTGCCTTTAAACAGTGGCTACACTTCCATTCAGAAACTATTGTACACGATGTGATTCAATATGTGCCGTTTCTGAAGTGTTTGGGATTCTGTCAGCTGAACTGCTAATTACTTGGAGAGTTGGAGAGTTTTCTCTTGCTTTGTTTCCCACATGCTTTGCAAGCTTTGGACAGCTGCGTTAAAGCATTATAGAGTACGTGCTTTGTAGTGAATTTGGGTCACTGTGTTAGAATCTCCTAGTAATGGCAACTTAAAAGGTACCGAGTAGGAAGGATGTAGATGTTTGGCTGGCGGAGGGAGGCTGGGTGGTGGCTGCCAGCAGATTCTTCTGCTGCACTGTGGATTCCAGGAGAATTGGTCTGGGAGAGGGTGCACCAAGGTGTGGTGGACGGAAGTATTTGACACGGTTATGATTTAGCAGCGATTCCAAAGTTATTAGTGATTTGAGGTAGATCAAGAGGTTGAATTTTAGCAGCACTTAATCGTTGACTGATTTAAAGCTTTACAAAGTGATTTAACAAAATAATTGAAGTGTCTTAATTACAGATTGAAAGTAATTGCATAGATTCTCACTAACTTACTATAAGGAATCCCAAATCAATACACATATGGGCAAAAGCACAGATTTGAAATGAATACGTATACGTATAAGAAAAAGCATATAAGTATGTGCATACACACGGGTCTCTTTCTGCTGGGATCAAAGATCAATTAGGAGCAGGCAACTCTTAACGAGTCAACGGGTACCCCTTTTGACTCCTGCACTTGGAAGAACACCCGCATTTGTAAAAGCTAATGTGTGTATCATAAACATACAGGTGGAGAGGTAGGTGAAAGAGAATCTAGCCTAAAATTAAAAATTTGCCTTTTCCCGAGTTTAGAGTAAATACTCACAATGCATTGGCATTTCTCAATGGGCAATAATTGAGATTCAAGAGAGGTTGACTTGCCCCTGGCTTTTTAATCCTCAAGGTGTCAGCCTGAGCGGCACCCCAACTCAGGGGAGATGCTGGACACAGCCCCCGGCCATTCAGAAGAGATCAAAGGGTCTTGTTGGAATATTCTAGTTCTTTCCACCAGTTATGCAAGCCCAGAACTTGCTGGAGCTTGGAGTCCTGGTATCCCCCTCTCTGTGGCCATGATCCATATGTTGTCAGGAGTGATTGATCACGGTTATTATTTTCAAACGGTAGGAGTCATGGGAGGCAGGCACGCTACGGGGTTGCCATAGTGTTCTATTCCATTACTCTCCACCTTTTCTTTCTTTCATGTTAAACCATTGGATAACTTTCTGGTCCTTTGTATTATTAGCTGGCCCAGGTGGGGAGGAAATTGCACCAAGTACCGAGTGGCCTAAAAGAGGGGTGTGTGTGTTGCACCACCACACAAGGACATAGACCTCCTGCCTTCAAGGATGTGGCTTCTAATAGTGAAATGCCTTCCCTGCCCCACCTTCTCTCCTCTTTTCCTCTCCCTTTCTCCCTTTTTCCTACCCTTGCTCAAAGAAGACTTTCACTCTGCCTTTACTGCATATAACTTTTGAAGTCAATGCTAAATTTTGTGTAGCAGAGATGAAATGTTGCTGATTTTAGTTACCTGTTATTTTCCTTCCTTTTTTCTACTGACTCTTTCACAGAAAAACTTGATTAGCATCTGTTATAATGCTTCATGTTATGTTATGGAATGAGCTGGGAGCTGTACGTAGGCAATATGTACATAATAATAAATTCCTTTTTTTTGTGTTTGCAAAAATAAGTGGTCCTGTTTATCATTACCGTATCAGCTAAAGACATTTTTTTAAAGAAAGCCCTAAATACTTTTGTGGTGAAAATATTTATAAAGAGAAGGATAATACAATGCTGACATTGTATTTGTAACTCATTTGCTGAACCATGTCTGCTGCATATCCCTTTAATATCTCTAAAACCACAGGTGAAACCTTGGAAAAGAAATGTTTGGAAATGGAATGTTTTAAAATCCTGCTTTAAATATCTTTGGGTTTTTTCCTTTGAATAGACTTAACTATATATAGACATACCTGAATGCTTTCATAAGTATAAAGAAAATCTATAAAATTCAGAGTTTTTGTTTTGCAGGATTCTGAAGAAAAATGCTTAGGAATCTAAATTAAATAAACAAAGCTTTATTTATTTATTTATTTATTTTAACTAACCACTTCCTGAAATAGGCTTATGTTATACATCATTTTGTTAAGCTAGGTGATTTTGCAATTGCTGCTGTACTGTGTTTGATGAAGACAGGCAGTTTTCATACTCAAATTGGCTACTTAAGTATCACATGCGCTATAAAAGCAAGTCATCAATGAGTTGTACAGTGTCAGAAGAGTAGTTCACTCCGTTCATGATGAAGATCATTAGACTGTTCTCATCATAAAGTAGTGAATTGCGTTGCAACTGTTGGCTACAGATGCACATCAAATTACTTTTAAAACAGTGTTTATGCTGTGTGACATTAAATTGTAGTGTGATTTAAAAAAAATAAACCTAACTTAGGCATGGCCTGTGTTCTCACCTACTCGCCAGTAATTGCTCTCAGTGTTGCCACCACACTGACCCTCAGATTCATAAACATGTCACTTAATTCAGAATTTACATGCAAAAAAAATATGATTTCTTGAAAAGCTCTTGAGATGCTGTACACGATTGCGGTCTTGTTACTACACGTATGTACAGACATTGCAGTCTTTTTTAGGCTGAATGGCTCAGCATCCATCTTGTTTGTAAGCCTGTTTGGGATTAATTAAGGAGACAGTCTTGGGACTGTGGCTCCTGTAGCCTGTCTGCCATCATTGCTACAGAGTGTGAGTTTCTTCACACGTTGTCCAAGTTCAGCCATTTACAATCAAAAAGGCTGCAGTGAGGTGCTTGGGTTGAGGCAAGGTGTCTTGTGCTCTATTTTTTATGTAGTTGCTGGGTTGGCAGAGCACTCGCCCACTCATTGAGTGACTGGGCTCTAGTCCTCCTGCCTGGGGATCTCCAAACCCTCAGCTCCTCAGGTGCTAACCGCATGCTCTCAAGACTAGAACAGAGCTGCCTTCCATGCTTCTGATGAAGCTCAGGTATATAAACAGGAATGGAAATGTTGTACGGTTAGAGCATAAACAAGAAGCAGCAGGGTCTGTCACTTGGGGAGGTGAGTGTTCCTCTGAGAGGGCAAAATTCAGCGTTCATGTCCCTGCTGCATGGACTCTTCGTACATTTTGCATTCAGGGTCACCAAGTGAAATGTTTATGGAGTAATAACATCAGGGACTTTCACTTCCCAGACAAGTGCTCTAAAAATGTGTCATTCTGCCACTTCTTGTTACTGTTGTCTTTTCTTTGTAAAGTCCTCTGTCCCAGAAGGAGTAGATTAGTGGGCTGAATGCAGATAGAGACTTTAACCTTCAAATCCCAGTTAGCATAACTACTGCATCAAAGCTGCAGGAGGCTGCTCTAGTCCTGGGGAGAGGTGGGATCACAGACACCCATCTCTGAAGTCTGCATTGGCACATGGAAGGACTGTCCTTCACAGTAATCTGGTGGTAGCCCCTCGCTTCCCACCTCAGGGGGGGCAGCGAGCCCTTGCCGGAGGCTGTAAGTTTCTTCCCAAAGTGTTCTAGATTCTACTGTACCAGGCAGTACCGAAACTTCTTGGTAACACTGGGATTGAATGTTTTCTGAAGTACTGCTTTCCCCATGGTGTCTTCTGGGGCATGATTCATTTGGGCATTCACAGGTCAGAAAGTTCACTCTCTGCGTAGTTTCATTTAGCAGATGTTTACAAACCTTGCACTATTCATTGTTTCCTCTATAATTCTGATCTATTATGTTATCAAATCTCTGAACTCCACCACTGTCCCTATCAGTACTCGTGGTTATTGGAACTGCTCTTTAAGTAATGTTATCATAAAGTTGCATATATTAGAGGCTTTGCTGTTCAGCAACGATGTGTGCATCTCAGTGTCTGATTCAAGTTTCTTTTTTGTCTCCAGAATTCTGCTAGTAAATAGGGCTGTCTTAGTCACACAACCATTTATTTGTCTGTACCTTGAGAGGAATAAAAAAAAAATGTTATCATGGAGATATTCTTCCCTGTTTGCTCTACTAAGCCATTTTCTCCAGCTGTCTCTGTCTCTTAAGTGACATAGGTGTCAGCTGGGATTATTTCTGTTTTTTAAACTGCTGGATGCTTTGCTTTCTGTTGCTACAATCTCCTGGATAAACTAAACTCTTTGTGTTGTCACTTGTAGCAGATATTAGCAAAGTTTTACAATGGTTTTATCTGTGGTCTGGTCTGTTTCTCAAAACTTTTTGCAGGAGACCTTGGATGTGGCGCATACGGTTTTAGGAAATGTATTGATGAGGTTTCAATGATAAAAGTATTCTGAAGAACAGGCAGTCTTTAGGGGAAGTTCTGAGTTATGGTAACAGTACCTGCTATAATCTGAAGATTTACATGGTCTTCATTGTGTGAGAGATCCTAGAACAACTCTGGAAGTTGTTTCAGCACAAAACTTATAGCTTCTGCCATGGACAGAATTCTGCATCTGCACTGTACAGCCAGTCTCGTTTTGGCCATCTTGAACAGCATCAAGAACACGTAAGTCTCCCGAATGCTGAGAAGTCACTCCCGCGTTCATTCAGATACATACAGATTTCTCATGTGCCAGTCTTTTTGATTCAAGACAGGCACAAGGCCATGAGAGACCCTGACTCGGTTCATGATTGCCACCCCACTTTCAGGGTGAAGTCCTCTACATCATATAGCAGAATATGTCTGCCTCCTTCTCCATGCCAGACTACATCTCTGAGGATCACAAACTGTCTCATACAGTTTGTGCATACTCTGTGCAATTACATTCTCAGCTCCTGAGTGACGGTTTCTCTTCTGTTTCTTTTCAGTCACTTATTTGGTGGATAATTCTAGCCAGTGTCTTTGGGAAAATGTCCTTTAAGTTCTTCTGTTTACGCAGCTTGATGGTGACTGCTGTGGCTCTGTCAGGATGGGGACTCACACAGGCAATCTGGTAGCTGAGGATCATTGATCTCTGGAGAAGCCAAAACTTAATCAAGGGTGTTCTGGAGTTCAGAGCTGTGAGAAACTCTTTAATTTTTAATTTTAAGATTTGTCTTGATGGTCATCACATTCAGACAATGATGTCTACTGCCTACAGGCTTTCATGAATAAGCCAAGTGGTGAGATTGCTTTACCCTGCAGAAATGCAGAATACTGTTGAACTGGCTTCAAATTCATCTGGTAGACAAGCAGAATAGTCTTGCAGGTGTGGTAGACTGAATTATTCCTCTGATCCTCATGTGTAAACTCTAATTCAGTCTTTAGGTAACTACAGTTGGGAATGGGGTTGCCTTGCGATGAAGCTATTTACATTAGATGACATCAAGAAATGGCAGATTTTTTTTCCTCCCTTGCCATTCAGTGTCTTGGATCAGACACAATCCTGATCATAAAGGCATAGACCTTTCTTCTGTTTGGTGAATACCAGTCATGGTCAGGCAAGGTTGTACTTCCAGGCCTTGACGTTTCTGGGGCCAGAAGGTTATCTGTCAGCTGTCTCTCACTGAAGAGTTCAAGAAATATATTCCCCTCCTTGATCTGTGACTGAGAAATCTGGAGCATTAAGGAGTTCAGCATTCTTCATTCCAAACCCTAAAATACTAGAGAGGAATGTCATTGCTCATTTCTGTGGGGCTGTCCCTTGCCGCTGTTTCAGGTTAGATGTAGATAGGCAGGTAGCCAGACAAGAAGCTAGGCTTAAAATAGAACAAAAAACTTTGTAAACAGAAGTCAAATTTGCAGTTTATTACTTTTTAAAATTAAATAAATTTGCTTTTGTTTGAAAGCAATCCGCGTGCCCAAACTACGTGTAATGAGATTCCAAAAGTCAACCCTGTGCAGTGTCTATTGCAGGTGTTTGATCTGGAGTGAGAAATAAATCAATCCTCTGTAGGGCTATTCACTTGTACTGGTCTCTTGAGAACTTGCGTAAAGCAAATTTTGCTGTCATTAAAGGTGCAAGAATCGTATGGTTGATTGATTTTCTCAAACACAGAATGGCAAATATTAAGTCTGCTTACTTTACTAATAATTGTTTTCAAAGGCTTTTCAGATGCTTATAAATAAAATTACAAACCCAGCATTCTACGTTTTTAATTCAATGAAATTAAACATACAGTACATATGCCCTGAACTGGAAATGCATTCTGTAATGGATGCTTTTTATTTGAACATCTGTTCAGTGTTGCAGTTGTTAAAAGTTTTCTTTATTTCTCCTTTCTGCCATACAAGCAATGCTGATTTGCACTGGAACATACTTCAAATGGAAAGCTATTAGAGAGAAAATCAACATTCTTTTTGTATAAAGCTGGAAAAGTAAATTTTTGAGCAGTGCTGGAATATAAGAAGAACATTTCTAAATAGTATATCTAACATACAAAGATTATATCATGAAAGTATTATTTTGGACTAAAGTTAGCTTATCAAGACACACAATGCTTTAAAAAAATCTGCAAAACAGCATTTTTTTCAATCTGAGAAAATGCAGATAACGAAAGCCTCCAGTTTTCCTAAATTCAGTTCTTTCTCATGAAATTGATTATACTTTTGTGATCCGTTACTGATTTATTTGCAGTAGTTTGAATTAATACAAACAGCAAACAGCTAGCTAAATTATATTATTTTTTCTTTTTATTTTTTTCCTTTTTGTTTAATGGCCATGGCCTATGGATTTTATGTAGTTATATGTGTATTAATGTTTCTCTGGTGTTCATGAGGACCCTGTCGGGATTGTATTCTGTACTGACAAAGTTTAGCAAGTATCTGTAGGACAGGATAAGGACTTGGAGGAAAGCTTACTTGGCCTAACTTGGCCACTTGGTTCTAAGCCTTGGCTGTAGAACCCATTGTTTCTGGAAATAGGTTATTAGTGATAAAATAAAATGCATTTATACAGCATTATTATTTCATTATCATCCAAAACTTGTTTAGTTTCTTTTTTTGTTCATACAAAATATGAAAAAAAAGACCCTAGAAGATTACTTACACAGGCAAGAACAAACATTAAGCCATTATCAGTATTTTCTTTTATTCCAATATTAATTTCTGTCCTACTGGTCATCACACATATGCTGGACATTTTTGAACTACTTAATGACCTTTTCAGCTGTAAGTTAAAACCAGTTTCAACGTTGAGCAAAATCGTACTGATACGTGTTTTCTTTTTTTCCCCTTTTGTTTATCAGGATGGTACGAAACAGAAGCGAGAACGGAAGAAGACTGTGTCATTCAGCAGTATGCCAACTGAGAAAAAGATCAGCAGTGCAAGTGACTGTATAAATGCCATGGTTGAAGGCTCTGAGCTCAAAAAGATTCGATCCAACTCAAGGGTGTATCATCGATATTTTCTTTTAGATGCAGATATGCAGTCTCTACGCTGGGAACCTTCAAAAAAAGATTCCGAAAAAGCAAAGATTGATATTAAATCAATCAAGGAAGTAAGAACAGGAAAAAATACAGATATTTTTCGCAGCAATGGAATATATGACCAGATATCAGAAGACTGTGCGTTTTCAATTATATATGGAGAAAACTATGAGTCACTAGATCTTGTTGCTAACTCAGCAGACATTGCAAATATTTGGGTTACTGGCTTAAGATACCTGATTTCTTATGGAAAGCATACTCTGGATATGATAGAAAGTACTCAAGATAATATGCGGACTTCATGGCTTTCACAAATGTTCAGTGAATCAGATGTAGATAATTTGGGACATATACCCCTGTGTAATGCTGTACAGTTTATAAAAGACTTAAATCCCGGTTTAAAAACTAATAAAATTGAACTAAAATTCAAGGAGTTACATAGATCCAAGGAAAAAACTGGTACTGAAGTAACAAAAGAAGAATTTATTGAAGTTTTTCATGAGCTTTGTACCAGACCTGAAATCTATTTCCTATTGGTTCAGTTTTCAAGCAATAAAGAATTCCTAGATACCAAGGACCTCATGATGTTTTTAGAAGCAGAACAGGGTATGGCACTTGTCACGGAAGAAATAAGCCTTGAAATTATTCAGAAATATGAGCCAGCCAAAGAGGGCCAGGAAAAGGGTTGTCTTTCTATAGATGGGTTTACGAATTACCTTACTTCACCAGACTGCCACATATTTGATCCAGAACATAAAAAAGTTTGTCAAGATATGAAACAACCTTTATCTCATTATTTTATAAATTCATCTCATAATACGTACTTGATAGAGGATCAGTTTCGAGGGCCTTCTGACATCACAGGTTACATTCGCGCTCTTAAAATGGGTTGTCGAAGTGTTGAACTGGATGTATGGGATGGTCCGGATAATGAGCCTGTCATTTACACAGGGCATACAATGACATCACAGATTGTCTTCCGTAGTGTGATTGACATTATTAACAAGTACGCCTTTTTTGCTTCAGAATACCCTCTTATTTTGTGTTTAGAAAATCATTGTTCTATTAAGCAGCAGAAAGTGATGGTACAACACATGAAGAAAATTTTGGGGGACAAACTACACACACAGTCTCCAAACATTGAAGAGTCTTATCTTCCATCACCAGAATCGCTTAAAGGGAAAATACTAATTAAAGCAAAGAAGCTTTCCTCTAATTGTTCTGGACTAGAGGGAGATGTTACAGATGAAGATGAAGGAGCAGAAATGTCACAGAGAGTGGGGAAAGAAGGGGTAGAACAGCAAAACTTGATGACGGGGAAACGATTTCAGCTCTGCAAAGAACTCTCTGAGTTGGTAAGCATATGTAAATCAGTTCAGTTCAAAGAGTTTCAAGTTTCATTTCAGCTCCAGAAGTACTGGGAAGTGTGCTCGTTTAATGAAGTGCTTGCGAGCAAATATGCCAATGAAAACCCAGGAGACTTTGTAAATTATAACAAACGTTTTCTTGCCAGAGTTTTCCCCAGTCCTATGAGGATTGACTCGAGTAATATGAATCCCCAGGACTTTTGGAAATGTGGTTGTCAGATAGTAGCGATGAACTTTCAAACGCCTGGCTTAATGATGGATCTTAACATTGGTTGGTTTCGACAAAATGGGAACTGTGGCTATGTCCTTCGTCCTGCTATCATGAGAGAAGAAGTATCCTTCTTCAGCGCGAATACGAAAGACACCGTGCCTGGAGTTTCACCTCAGCTACTTCATATTAAAATCATTAGTGGGCAAAATTTTCCTAAACCCAAAGGATCAGGTGCCAAAGGTGATGTTGTGGATCCTTATGTCTATGTTGAAATACATGGAATCCCTGCCGACTGTGCAGAGCAAAGGACGAAAACTATGCATCAGAATGGGGATAATCCTATTTTTGATGAAAGTTTTGAATTTCAAATAAATCTGCCAGAACTAGCTATGGTGCGTTTTGTAGTACTGGATGATGATTACATTGGGGATGAGTTTATTGGGCAATACACTATTCCCTTTGAGTGTCTACAAACTGGTTATCGGCACGTTCCTCTGCAATCTTTAACTGGTGAAATTTTAGCACATGCTTCCTTGTTCGTGCATGTGGCCATTACTAATCGAAGGGGTGGTGGGAAACCTCATAAGCGGGGCCTCTCTGTGAGGAAGGGCAAGAAATCAAGGGAATATGCTTCTATGAGAACATTATGGATTAAAGCAATAGATGAAGTATTCAAGAATGCTCTCCAACCTATTCGGGATGCCACGGATTTGAGAGAAAACATGCAGGTACAGTTCTGATGAATTTATCAGTTCTGAAGTGTATGTTTGTATTACAATGCATATGGTATATATGTTGTTTACAGTCTTACTGCATTTTTTGAGTTGATTGAGTCTAATCCTGAACAGCTTTAAAAATAGCTTATGTCAGAGGAACCTTTTAGTTGATACCATCTACTGAGGTAACCTTGGATGCAGATGCATATTTTGTTGAATGTGAACTGGAAATATGATTCTAGTGTTAGAACTCAAGCTTGTTGACTTGTCCTGTCTTTGCAGGAATGTTAGATATACACTAGAAGAAAGTACAGGAATATTTTAGTTTTAGAAAGTTAAGTTAAATAGAAGCGCAGGAGGAAAATATAGGTGATAGGAAAAGGAGACTTTGCGGCTTACTAAAAAACTTCTCGTACTTGAAAGTATGTTTAGCATAGCTTTTATTTTTCCCTCATTCTCAACAGAAGGCAGCACTTTCAGAAAGACTGTTTGCTTTCCATGATTCTTCCTACCAACTGTATGTTAGAAATACATGGAATTATTGCTAAGCTATTAGAAGATATCCTCTAAAAGAAATTACCTTACCTTGAAGGTTGCGTATAGTAAACACATTGAATTTCAGGAAAAAGTACAGGCTGAGGTATTTGTTTTTGTGGAACCTGAGAGATCCCACTTCAAAAATGTATTTTTTGGAGATCCTAATGAAGATCCCAGGTAAATAAAACCTTTTAGACATAGATTAAAGTGAGCTGTAAAGTTTATTTTATAAAATGTATAAACTTCTAGTGGAATACTAGCAATGAGCAATAAAATTCAGCATAGTCATTTCAAATGAAGTGACCTATTAAATCCTCTCACTCTTACGTAGCGTTGAGGGGAAACTCATTAAAGGAAGTGTCTCAGACTTGATGCTGGATTTTAAAGTCACATCAGTCAAGATAAATTTTTGTCATGAATAATCTTATGCTGAAGAGATTTTAGTAGTAGTACAGGTTTAAAACTAATTTTTCTTCATATGAAAGAAGAAATTAGTACAGCATTATGAATCTTTCCCATTCCACTTAGTATATAGAACTGCTATAGGAAAAGATTATTAAAAAACGCGAAGGTGATATTTTGACTTATAAGTGTTTTACATTATGGGCTACATATAAAGTGAACTTCACTGATAGTTAACCTGTTGAATGCTAGAATTCTGTCATATAAAGGATACTGTACTGTAAGATACCTTTCAGGGAAGAGCTGAACCTAAGATTTGAGGAAATGGTGAAAACATACAATTCTTGTCGCTATTTTAAACTCTTCACTGTGCATGCTGCATTATTTTCCAGAACTGATATGATTGAAAACAGGCTCTACAGTGTGGTTTCTTTGAACATGAGATATTACAAAGTATTTTACATATTTTATTCTGTCAGTTTGAAAATTGTGCTATCAACTAAATTCATCATTATCATCTCTCCATACGCTAACAAGAAGATATTTTAGGTACCTGAGGGAATATTAGTTTTGCACAATTTAAACTCTGCTTAACTGAGGGGTTTACAGCTAATAAAAGTGAATAAACCACTCAAACTAAATACCAACTTATGTCAGGGAATGTAAGATTTGTTTAATTTCTGTGTCATTGAAATTTTGTGTTATAAATTGTTAACAATTTTTATGATACAGAAATACATCATGTCCTCACAAGCCAGATTATAAAGAACACAGGTTTTTGCTCAAAATATAAGGTGGAAAAGGAGAAAAAAAGAAAGTGTGCAGTAGTGAGTTCAATGATTTCTCTAACACATAACTAGCCTTTTTTCTTCCTTGTAAGGTACTATATATGATAAAAGCCGATGTTATAACTTGTTGTTAGATATTCATCACTGATAGACGTATAACATGAGTGATTAAATTGGATGTGATGTTGCATGTCTAAATTTCTTGACAGTATGAGGGATAGTCTCTGGATATAGGGTTGAAAGTCCAAAGGCAAGAGTCATACCCATGTTTCTGTCCTGCTTGCTGTTAGTTAATATATATGTTCCCCGAGTCCTTGTTTAGCTCTCTGTAAGATTGTTCATAATGGTTTTTCTGTGATACTTATCTCAAACAAAATCTGTTTGAATGGACTTCCCACTGTCTGTCTTTTCAACTATGTAATTACTGTGTCATTTAAGGTGTAGTCCAGATATTAGAAGCAGTTTCTGTTTCCTGGACATTTATGAGATGCTACTAAACGTCTGCTAGAGTTAAAGTACACTGTGAGTGTAGTAGATGTAACTTAGTATTCAGATAACTTTGAATTAATTTGCTATGTGTAGATATTTTGTAGTCTACTTTGGGTATTGTGTCCCATTAAAAGGCAGCAAAATATTTCATGTTTGATTCCTGTTTGCATTAAGTCTCCCTAAGAAGATTGTCAACAAATGAGTCTTTCCATGCCAGCAAGATGGAAGGTGGTTTTGCTTAAAATGAAACTCTGTGTCCTAAAACTAGTCAGGTACCCTGCTTGGGTAAGACCAAGGAAGGAGAACTGAGCACATTTGTAACTTAAATATACCATGTTTTTGTTTTTGTTTCCTACAGGAACACAAACTCCAGACCTGCCAGAGATCACCAGCTCCCACTTGGTACAAAAATCCTAAATTCATTACAGTGAGAATATTCCCATCATGGAATTTCAGTGGCTACTTGGAGTCACATTGTATTTCTAATACTGGAAATTTTCTTCAAGTTTAAATGTATGGTTTTATATTTTACCACATTGGATATAAAATACAACTTGCAATAAATTTTAGGGAAAGGTGCAAAATTGATATTTATCTTAAAATACCTTTAAAATTCATTTAAGTGTGATGCTGTGATAGGAATGACATTGGTAGTGGAGTGCTGGGTTTGTGAATCACGCCAAATGGGAGCCAGCAGATCCACAGCACGTCTGGACTATAGTTCAGGTATGCTTAAAGTTACAAATGGGCTGAATTCCTCCTTCCACTTCGCTTATTTGGGACATTCAGCATCTAATATTTTGTTTCTCCTAGTGGCATTTTAAAAATTACTTTAAAATGTCTTTTAGAAATTTTTCAAAATATATAGACAGTATGTTTTAGAACTATTTTATTTACATGATTAATTTTAAAAGTGATAGAGACCAGACATACTTATTCTAAATAGATTTTTTTTTTTTTCCCCCTGTGGCAAGTATTAAATTCTGTTTGAAATTTTAACATTTTTGGTAAAATATATGAGTAATATTGGTTGCTTTGGAAAGTTCTTCAAGGAACAGCTGCGGCAATTCCACATTGTAGCTCAACTATAACAGTGAAGTATTTTACCCTGAAAGAATGAGACATTAAAATTCATATTTAACTGTAAAGGAAACTCTTTCTTTCCTTTTTGCAGAATGCAGTAGTTTCATTCAAAGAATTATGTGGCCTCTCTCCTGTAGCAAATCTTATGCAGTGCATTTTGGCAGTGTCTACGCGCTTGGTTGGGCCTGATAATACACCCTTGGTAGTACTGAATCTCAATGATCAGTATCCGACTATGGAGCTCCAAGGGATTGTTCCAGAGGTCTTGAAAAAGATTGTAACAGCATATGACATGGTGAGTAGTCCTTTGTGGTTATTTTATATGCTATTTGAAAGACTTTCTTTTTATAATATACAGTAGCAAGCCTGTTTTGAAAGGTCATTTTAACCTGTGACTTCCTATTTCATGCTTCATTACATGTGCTTGAAAGTCATTCCCATGAATGTACAGCAATTGATAGTGTTTTCATATTAGGTAAAACATAGAGATTAATATACTGCATGCAAATATGTAAGTGCTTGTACACTTGAGAAGGCAAAGTGTTACAATCAAGAGGATTTAACGTGAAGAGGATGTATTAATTTACCTGTTTTGCAGTAACTTGAAACTTATTGCATATCTATCACTCACATTAGTTTGCTACCTTACATTTTCCAGTTTGGGGACCTTGATTTCTTTTGGCTTTGACTTAACATAGAATAGAAAAAATTCAGGAACTGCTTTTAGGAATTGTAGTTTTATAAGGACCTTGAAGTGTTGAATTCTACACTTTCTTTTTCATTTGCTATACCTTTCTTATAGATCTCATTTGATTAGGCATTTATACATCTGTAAGCAACTGTAATGCTATCTTCAGCCTTATACTTCAGTACATATATAAGTTGCATCTTTAGAGAGTGGAAATTAAACACTTTGCAAGAAGGAAGGAAGAGGAATACTGATTTGCATCCGCCTTGCATTAATTTAAAGTATGGAAAAAAGATCCGGATGAGTGTGATTTGAAACGGCCTCCTTACTTCCACTGAAGTAATTTGGCACAGAGTGATTCAGCCTTTATTTATTTATTTAATGATTTATTTAATTTGATGTACCATATGACAACAAGTAAGTGTTTCTAGGATAATTTTGCATTAATTCTGTGTGCTAAAATGAGAAGTCTCACCTGGCAAGATCAAGTCACTGTTTTAAAAGAGTCCTTGCTATTTAAAGAAAGAAAATGAAGGTAAAGAAATCAGTGGCCCAGTTTCATAAAGACATATATGTGTACACACACAGACAC
>VXAK01007215.1:0-21758 GCA_013399435.1 Arenaria interpres | reverse complement strand
CAGAGAAAAAAAGGAATCTTTAGAGCAAGTGGGCTGTTCTGTGTGAAATCCAGAAGATATGCTGCATACATGAACATACATATATCAGGCAACCATATTTGTTTCTTTTTTTTTTAAAGTAGTATGGAATTTCGTGTACGAAGTCAAATATTTCACACTCTTCTGGTAACTAGTAATTATTTACAGATTTACTGCACACATGCATTGATTATAATAATATAAAATTCCTAAAATCCTTTAAAATCGGAAGATTATTATTATACTCAGTGTCTCCATACTCTGGTAGGAGAACAAGTCTCCAGTTTTATATCAAGGATCACAGTATACAAAACTTTTTTAAAAATTCTTTTTCATTGCTGTCCAGGTTTGGGGTAAAACAGAACCAGTTTCCCATTCAGTAATTTTACTTCTCAGTTAAGTCTCTTTAAACTAACAGAACTCTGAAATAACAGCATGTTTTTCAAACAGTGTCTACTTCCAGACTGATAAGGCCTGAGGTTTGTGGTTAATACCAAGAAATGGTACGCAGTGAGGCTCTTGCTTATACTTATTGCTGTAACAGCCAAGGTCAGATAACTTTGTTATGTGCCAAGTTAGAGGGTTGGAACGAGAAAAGTGTAAATGTGTTGCACCTGTGGGGAGGAGCAGACAGGACAGGTGACGTAAAACTGACCAACAGGGTACTCCATCCCATCTGCTCCATGCTCAGTATAAAAGCTGAGGGATCAAAGGTTCAGCTTCTTTCTTCAATGGCTGGTGTCTGGGGAGGACTCTATTTGTCTGCCTTTGATCCTGATTTGTGTGTTCCTGAATCCAGTTCCCATCCATTGCTGAGTCCATTTTGGCATTTTCCTGGTGCCTACTGGTAACATGATCATTGTCCTGGGAACTCAATAGGGTTTTGAATATATTGTATATATTTCATTATTTTGTTATTATTATCTTTTCTTATTAATATTTCATTAAAGTAGTTTTCATTTTCTTTTCAACCTTTAAGTCTTTCTCCCTTATTTTCTCTCCCTTCTCTTCTGGGAAGGAAGAAAAAGATTAAAAGCCAGTCATTTAGTGGCCAGTTTAGCCCAAACTACAACAGCTTTATTGATGCCCAATGTGGGGCCCAAACCAGGGTTCTGGTAGACTACCAGCATAGTTTGAAATTCAGCTTGTTTTTTTGAGAGTCCTGAGGGGTTGGAAATTAAAACAGCTTACATTATGTTGTTCTTGAGTCAAATATTGTATCATGTCTTTATAGGGGGAAAAAAACCCAAACAAACCAAAAACCATGGGCGTGAACTCCTGAAAATTATACCTTTTACTTCCTGTAATTGCCAACTCTAAATGTTATTCATAAAATTGTCTTCTATACTTTCAGGGTGAATTTCATGGTCAAAGTAATGATGAAAAAAAATGCAAACCACAAAACAGTAGAAGACAACATGGTCCTGTCTTCCGTTAGATGTTGCTGCTGTTCCAGTCCTTCAAATCAAATCATGCAGTGACGACTTATGGTACTATCAGTGTAAAAAGATCTTCTGGTTTTCTCTTTGTATTAACTAAATGATTGTGGCAACTGCCTGATATTTTGTTATGCATTCTTACCACATTATTTAGTCTCACACAACATCATGTGTATTTTAGAGAAACACTTATTACAAATTTTTCCCATACTGTATTTCAATTTCTTTCTTTTTTTTTTTTTTAAACTTGATATAAACAGTGCCAGCATTTGGTTCTTGAACTACTAAATCTGATGAGGTTTCCTTTTTACAAAGTAATCAGCACACAGATGGAATTCTCACCATTCCTTTTGCAAAGTTATAGGTGTTCTCTATATACTTAGGACATCACAGACAATAGTAAAAAAAACCCAACCTTAAAATCTATTGTGTGTATACATCTCTATTTTCTTGATTTCAGCTTTCACTGGATCACAATCAAGAAGCAGTACTTTGCATCCCCGTTTTGCTTTCTGTCCGTAAAAGCACAGTAGATACAAAATGACAAGGAAACAACATTGCCACGATTGCACTACTCATAACTTCAGTGGCATCTATAAACTTCATAATATTTGGTGTCTAAACCCATTTCAGGTTTGTTAGTTTGATCATTTATTTTTGCTTGGGTTTTTTTTTGTTTGTTTGGGGGTTTTTTGGTGGTTTTTTTTCTTACACTTCATTCTTCATTTTTTGTTGTTGCTTTTGTTTTGGTTTTTTGGTGGTTGGTTTTTTTTTTTCTTTTGACCCTTCTCTGTTTTCTACCTGGTTTTACTTATTTACTTTGTCCTTAGCTTTTATTTATCTGCCTTCTCTGCTTCTATATATTTTTTATATTGTTTCTGTCATCTATTGTCCCTGTTATTGCAACCTTGTCCATTCCGCCTTGCTCAACATACACCTTTGTACAGAGGATTTTTCATATTTCTTTAGTGTCTTCCTCTGAGTTTCTGTACAAAAGTAAAGCTTTTGTTCATGTCTAGGATATGCAGAAACTACTGATTCATTCTATTCTTTTTCTTTTGTATTGGTAGAATTCGTTTACTCTTTGGTTTCCTTCACCCAGTGTTATCTCTATGTATTTTTCTATTTAGCTATGGTGACTAGTTAATTAGACTACTTGTATAGATTCTGCTGACCTCTTGGCACTCTGCAGGAGTCATGAAGAAGCTTGTTCCACAGTTGTCTGGGAATCCAAATTGCTAGTCGTGCCTAAATCACAGATTGCTTTGAAATCATTGAATTCAGTTAAAGTGAACACATGTGCAATGGTTTAATAGTCTGTGTACTCTGTCCAGAAATGGAACTGTTGGAGTGGAATTCAGTTGCCTAGACATGGGACTTGAGAGCTAGTTGAGATTTCCTAGAGTACTCTGCCTTGACAGAGGCTATTCCACAAGGGCATAGGTCTCCTATAGACTCTCTAGTACATCTCCTAAAACCAAATGGTTGCCTCAGACCAACCTAGGATATCTTAAGCAACAGCAGAAGTCCATTTTGAGGGAAAATGTAGATCCTTCTCCTTAAGTGGATCGTGTTATGAATTCAGATAATGCTGCCCAGGCATCTGTAGAACAAGCGTCTATGTGTGAGCAGCATCCTCACTCCCTCAGTAGTAAATGGATATTTAGTCAATACTTTTCATGGAGACAAGCAAGCTATTCAAGTTGTCCAAATCCAGAGACTTAAAATTCTCAGCTGCACAATTCTCTTGACCCCACAGACCACATTGCTTGGGGGCAATGTCCCCAAGGAGTGCCACAGAGTTTCAGCTGCACCAGTCTGCGTGGCTGGAGGCATAAGTTCCAGAAGCATTGGTATTGTTGATAATGAGTTGCAAACTAGGATCTAGACTCTCGATGACTCTGAATATGAGTTCTTTTCCTACTAATGGATACCACTGCCTTTCTAAAAACTGAAGCAATAGGTATCAATGATCCTGAAGGCTCTCTATATAGACATATTTGACTAAAATAATAGGAGTTTATCTAATGAGATACAGGTCAGTTGTCATAGGTTTGGGAGCAAAAAAGTACTTAGACATCTACATAGCACCTAGTTCTGTTGTACACACCTCTAGGATTCTGACAGAATGTACTATCAATATGTGATTTAAACTTCTGACAACAGAACAGATTAAGATGATTTTTCTTGTATGATTTTTATTATAAGGATTTTAAAGTAAATAATAGATTTTTCTGGAATTGATGATTTTATGACAAAGCTCTCTACTTTTTTTTTATATATAAGGAAAAAAGCCTTTGGGGAGAAATGAGATAAAGAATATTGGTTTTGAAATCAATAGAGAGAATAAATATAAAGTATCTTTACATAGTAGTGTGGACATTTCTAAATGTCCATCCCCCCCCCCCCCAAAAAAAAAGAAGAAAACAAAGGTGGATTTTTAACAAACAGAAAGATCTAAATAGCATTTTTATGAAAATAAAATAGGAAATAAGTTAAACAAAGGTTTCAAAGAAAGAACATTTCAACGGGAAGATCTATGGATTTTTTTTCCCTTGCATCCTTAATGAAAGAACATGCCAGCTTAATTATGCCAAATACGAGAAGCACATTGGAAAGAGATTAACTGTAAAAAGTGAGACAGCATATCAGGACAAGAGTAATGTAGTGCTTTTTTAAATGGGGAACTGCACAATCTAACTGCAATGTGGGGAATACAATAATGAATAGAAAGAGGTTAAATCCTACCCTGGATTACAATGTCTTGAAGGAGTAAAAAGAAATAAATGAACACCATGTAGATAAGAGCTAGATTTCTCATGAGGCAGAGTTGCATGACACATGATAAAAGATAACCTATCACCCAAATATTCCCTAGTACATTTCAAGTTATTCAAGAATTTTTTATTTATAACCTAGAACTACTGAACCATGAGGGGAGAGAAGGGAAAAAGTGGGGAAGAGTTACACTCTCAAGCAAGAGTCCCTCTTAAAGAAGGTGTATGTATCTCTTCACATAACTGTGTGACACAGAAACTATGTAGGAAAGGTCTTATAACGTTTATATGACAGTAAAAACAAGTAGTCTATTCCTAAATGTAAGGACTCCACTTCATCCATAGAATGAATTTCTGTGCCTGATAGAAATGTAAAAATCTGCTGATTCTATGAATTCCAAGCCTCTTATGGAAGTGGAACAATATGTAGCTTTTAAAGCACAAAATTTATTTGTGAACCTGGCAGGAAGACTGAAGATTTCTTTTTCCCACTAGATTTCTCCTTTAATATCCAGTGGCCTGAGAGACACTATTAAAAATTATTCTGACACTAAATGAATGGAAGGGTCTATCTGAGCATGAAAGATTACTCTGCTCAGTGAATTGCTTCATATCAGAGATCAAGGAGTGAAAGGGTAAATGATCTTGTCTGATGTTGAGGTAACAAAATCAGGGAGGGAAAACTTGAAGGAATAACTTCAAAACCCAAAGGAAGTTATACAAGAGATGTTCTGTAGAAGTTGTGGTTATTGTTTCATGCCAAATATAAGAATGGGAATTAAAAATTCAGTGTATGTGCTTCCAGAGATTTGTGAGAGGCTGAGAAGAAAGAGTCCTTAACAGAAAAAGCTATCACTCAGGTATGACTCAAAAATCGTAAGGAAATACAATTCATCCACATCACAGATCTGAAATGACTAGTAAAAACAGTGGGGCCAGAGATAAGCATTCTTCTTCATCCAGCAGAAAAACTTCAGAGACTTGCTTTTATTTTAGGGGAAAACTGTAATGACATTTATTACAGACCATCAATAAAACATGCCAATCCAGACACATTCCCCTTGTCCTTGGAGAACATGTGAAAGGAAATACTAAATGCAGATTTTCTTCTTGAGATGTTATTCTTATCATAGTCAGAAAAAAATTGTTCTTCAAACGAGAAAAGAACTTACTTTTACTCTGTAAATAAATTTTACATTTTGAGACATGGCATAAGCAAAGAATATATTATTGATTAATATTATTTAGATTCACATAGTACAAATTGAAAAAGTTTCTTCCTCTGGACTAAGAGAGTAACCTCATCAAAACCGATGACAATGGAATTATATGAGTGGCACAAGAATACATTTTTTAACAAAAAAAAAAAAAGGAAAAAGAATGAATACCTAGAAGTCCTTTTGGTTGGCTATTTTTAATTTGAAACATAGAAATAGAATTAGTCAGTAAGCCTATGTCTAGACTTTTCTGCTGGGATAAACTAACATGCACTAAGGATTTTGCTTCTCCAGATGGGTGATCGGTCTTGCTCCTGGTGTGACTCCCATATGGTCAAGTTTCATTCTTGTGGAAAAACAGTGCCTATATACACATTTATTGTTTTGTGAATAACTAAGAATTTGTTAGTTGGAAAATGATTATCATTTACATGGGATAGAGTAATCTGGCATGATAACAAGAAATTAATCTAGTCAATATAATTGATAAGTACAACCAGATTTCATCACTGTTTCCCTATGTTACTGCTGTCTGATTAGGTGTAATTTCAAGATGAGTTTGGCAAAGAATTGACTGGCATACAGTTGACTGGATGGAGAATCAGGTGAGCTGGGAATCTAGTAATATTATACTGCTATTGTAAGAATGAAGATTTCTTGGATAGATGTATCTCTGAATGATACAGCATCAGAAACTTTTCTGGAAAGTCCTTTGAATGGATAGTTGCTTTCTAAGCCTGAAAAAGTGTGGGGATACATACCCACGTGGATTTTTTCTTTCCCACATCCAAATGGATTACAGTGCAATGGATAAAGTTCTGAAAGAGCCATCAGTTTTGCAGTTTACTTAGTGTTATTCTTGCATGAAGTATTGCTAAGGAAACACTCTCTCCATTTCACTTCCATTCCCAAGGAAAAAAGCTCTGGTGTTTTGGGTCTCAACTGGGTTTAACTAGTTACTTCTCTTTTGTTACATGTTGTACTATTCTTTTATTCTTTTAATATGATTATTATATTATCTTGGACTTAGTAAACAATCTAGGATTGTTCAGGAAGGACGGGCAACTGCTGGAGAGGGTACAGCAAAGGGCTACAAAGATGATTAGGGGACTAGAATGTCTCTCTTACGAGGAGAGGCTGAGCGGCTTGGGTCTTTTTGTCTGGAGAAGAGAAGACTGAGGGGGGATCTGATCAATGCTTATAAGTACTTAAAGGGTGAGTGTAAAGAGGATGGGGCTAGTCTTTCTCAGTGGTGACTGGTGACAGGATAAGACATAATGGGCACAGACATGAACATAAGAAGTTCAATCTAAACATGAGGAGGAACTTCTTTACTTTGAGGGTGGCAGAGTGCTAGAACACGTTGCTCAGAGAGATGGTGGTGTCTCTGTCTCTGGAGACATTCAAAACCTGCCTGGGCATGTTCCTGTGCAACCTGCTCTAGGTGGACCTTCTTTAGCATGGGGGTTGGACGAGATGATTTCCAGAGGTCCCTTCCAACCCCATATCATTCTGTGATTCTGTGATTATATAGCTCAGAGGAGATTAATGCATAAAAATATATGCACATACACTTATACATGCACATGTATGTGTGCGCATGTGTGTGTCCATTAGTCAAATACAATGTTACTGATGCACTTAGAGATATTTGTGCACCAGTAGTGTTGTGCAGTCTGCAGAGAAGATGAATTCCTCACCAACTGCAAAAAAGTTAGGAATGGTCTTGATTCAATGAGTCTGTGTGTATATATATATGTATATATAGTATGTATATATATGTAGTGAAATGTATAAATTACATATAAGATCTATGAAAACTGATTCACTCCTCAACTCGAATTTTGTGTAAGGAAAGAGTTGAAATTGACCTAATATTGGTTAGTCCTTAGGAGCATGACCTAATTTCTAAACATTATCTTTCCTTGAAGGAAGAACAGAATGTACTTGTATCCAAAATTTGTTCTACTATGGGATGCCTCAAGCTGAGCTAAACAACTCCTCCAACAGCAGTGCAACCGTGGTGGGTTCACCTTGGCTAACAGCCAAATGCCTACACAATTGCTTGCTTACTCTTTCCCCTAAGTGAGATGAGGGGGGAAAATAACACAGATGAGAATAAGAAAAATTGTCAGTCTAGGTAATTTTTTACTACCCCTTACCAACTACCATCACAGGTTGACCTTGGCCTGCTGCCAAACACCCACCCAGCTACTTTCTCACTCTCCCTCCTCAGGAATAGCTTATAGGTCAAGATAAAACCAGGGAGACTGCTTACATACTGCCATCATGGGCAAAAGAGACTTGATTTAAGGAAATTTAATTTAACTCACCTCACAGTCTGTTAAATATAGAGTAAGATGGTGAGAATCAAAGGCAAAACCTAAGACACCTTCTCCCGCACCCACCTCTTTTTTCCCAGGCTCAGCTTCACTCCTTTGTTCCCCATTCCTCTACCTACTCCTCCCACAAGTGTCACAGGGAGATGAGCGAATGGGGAGTTGAGGTGAGTTCATAATTGCTCCTCTCTGCTGCTCCTTCATCCTCACGCTTTTCCCCTGCTCCACTGTGGGTCCCCATGGGTGCAGTTCCTGTCAGGAAAATGTGCTCCAGTGTGGGGTCCTCCACAGGCTGAATTTACCTCAGCGACTATCCACCTTCTCTACCATGGTTGCAGGGGAATTTCTGCTCCAGCATCTAAATCACCTCCTCCCCCATCCTTCGCCCTCCTTGGTGTTCACACTGCTGTTTCTTACTCCATTTTGGTTAGTTCCCCCTCTCTCTGTTCAGCATTTTTTTGCCCTTTCATCAATACATTTTACCAGAGATGCCACTACCTTGGCTAAGGGGCTCATCTGTGTCCTGTGATGGGTTAATTGCAAGCAGCTGTGTCCAATATAGGGCAGCCCCTGACCACTCCTCACAGAAACAACCTCTTCAGCCCCACTGCTGCTAGAAGCTGGACACCTACGCTCAATACAGCAACACAGAGAGGCAGACTTTTTACAGGCCACTGCTGTGAGGATTCTCCAATATGCAGAAATATAACTGAAGTCAGAGGGCAGGCCTTCCTTTAGGGCACAAACATAGATTTTTTCCCCTACTCTATTTTCTCTTTCCACAAATCTTTTGAGAAGTCAGTCCTTTTTTTGAAATGTCTGAACTTTTGCCAAGTTTTCTTGAAATTTGCCAACACTGTTAAACTTATTAGATGATGTTCTCACAAGCTTCCTCGGGAATGCAGTATAAAAATACTTTGCAAAAAGATAAAAATTTTGTGTATAACCTTGCATGTAAAATCTGAAGCTATTACTGTCCCTAGGGAGAACCTGCAGTGTACCTATGTATGTGTTAGTAAAATAGCACTGAGATGACTGCAGAAAACAGGAAGTGCCACTGGGTGATAAATCTTTTTATGAAAGTGAACAAATCAGAAATGCCTTTCTCCATGGCTGTTGTTTTCAGAACTTTCACAGGAATTTGTAGTGACAATACAAATCCTTTCAGGTGAAGAAAATAAATTAATCTGTATCTTCTACATCTGGAGAGAGTTCTTTAGCCACCAGGCACAGAGAGAAAAGCAAACAATCAAACAAAGCAAAACAGCATTTATTTTTTTTCACTAGTGAACCAATGAAGTAATATGCAAACCTCTGCCTGGTATTTGAAAGAAACAAGGTTAAAACATGTTTCCAGAGAAAATTCTAGCATTGTGTGACTTATATTTAAAGAAATACCTATTTGTCAACACACACACAAAAAAAGAGAGATTTTATATAGAAAATTATTTTAAACATATCCTTGTTCTCAGGCGTTTCACAGGAGCAAGTTTGGGCAGTTAGGGGATCAGTATGCTGATTGTTTTAAATCCTATTCTCGCAACTAAATCCTCCCATGAACTGTGTGGGAGGCTCGGGACAATGTCTTTTGCATTTATGACTCAAACTAATTGGGTAGCTGTGACCCAAAACTAATTGAAGAAATAGTGAGGTTTCTTGAACTTACACCCTTGGTGAATTTAACTTTGACTCTTCAAAAAACACAAGGGATAATGCTAGCAACTGTAATGAATAAACTATTCTAACTTGGTTTCTTAAGGAAGCAAGACTTTCTCAGCTACATTCTGTTCATCTGTCTGTCTTCTGTCTCCAAAGGCTTTTGAACACAGTCAATTTTAACTTAATTTGATAACATAATATGAGAGAGTATAAGTATTTTATAAAATTCGTGAGACTGCACTCTGGGTAAAAGAAAGACCAAACCAGCACTTTGCTGAGACAATGGTGTGAAATTAAAAATAATCTATTCTGTTTGCCCTGTTACTATCAACCAGCAATGTGAACTCGCCTGTGGCCAACCCACACCCGTACCAGAATTAGCCGATGACATATACTGTCTGCTGTCTACAATATGGATTATAATAGCCTCCTATTGCTGTGTTTGAAGGATTGTTGATGTCCTAATATATATGATAGAAGGAGCAAGTTATTCAAATTAGCAAATGAGAAGAGCTGTGTGTCAAAAATCAGTAGCAGACAAGCTTAATGAATTCTTCTCACAAACAACGTCTTTGGAAACTGAGGTCTATATCTGGATCAAAGCTAAGGAAGACTACTGACACTGCATTTTCAGCCACTGATGTAAGAGCCAGAAGGTTTCCTGTTATAGTTTCCCTATCCTGTTCCATCATCTGTTATATGATGAAAGAGTTCCCAAATACTTAAGAAACCCCATATATAAAAATTTGAAGGTTTCAACTACAAAAAAAGAATTAAAATTACAAATCCAGTATTTTACTCATTATTACCATTTTGTTTGTATTTACCTTCTTCCTTCACCTCCTTTGTTCTCTTTTACTAACATATTTTGGGCTTAGCACATTGTTACATATTTAGGAATTCATCTTTCTTTGAGTAACCTGTAAGCGAAACTGTCTTCTTACTAATTAATATTGAAATGAACGTTATCTATAAAGCATATCTTTTACCTAGTATAGCATAAATATTGGGTTTCCCTTTCTGTCCTTTTTCCTATTAGAAAAAAAATTAAAAATATTAAAACCTACTCTGAACATTTTAAATTGAAATTATGTGTTCAGATACATAGACATTAAAAAACTAGACTGAAAAATATTTGTAGGATCCTAAAAATTCTCTTAAGCTAAGATGGAGATCTAAAGTCAGGAGCATATTAAAACCTTGTTAAGGTTTATAAACAGGAAATGAGATTGTTCATAAAACTGAAAAACCTCTTCTCACTTAGTGCTTATCTTGTTTATGCCTCTGTTCCCAAGAAAAATCTTCAGGACTACTTGAAAAACATGCAATTACAAAGATATATACGAGGAGAGCGGAAGAAAACCTGTTGGTGGACCTTCCTTTAGAATTAAACTAAAACTCAGAGGGAACCTTCAGGGATTGACATAATTCTAAACCTTTAGAAAAAAAATAAAAAATATTGTAGTATTTAGATCTTAAACTTTTTCATGATTTTGGGGTGTTGCTATAGATTTAGAAATTCCAACTGTTTTAGTAAATGTTTTATGTTCAATAGCAACATGTAATTAAAATATTTTCAGCATATGCAGATCCATAAGCCTTTAAAATACCCATTTAATTACGTTATGTTAGAGGAAAATATATATCATGCCAGATTCAACATCCTGAGACAGGTGAGGCTGCTGCCACTCCATGTCCCCAAGTCCAATCACTTGTGAGGCCAACGATGTATTTCCAGCATATACATGTACACAGGACACATATTTATAGATACACACAAGTGTTGGCATAGATCACAGACGGACACACACAACACTCACACAATCACTGACAGCACCAATGACCTCATCCTGCTCCCCTCTCTGGCTGAGCAGGATGGAGATCCAATAGTGAAAATATATATATGTATGTACAAGGTGGATCCCTCCAGCTACTGAGTTCAGACCCTCAGTCCCCTCAATAGCTGTCCATGGATCCCAGTCTCTCCACTTGCTGGCTTCCCAGGTCCCAAGAGCCAGACAAGCATACTGACTAGAAGAACATTTACATTCAACTGGCCTTCTTTTCCCCCTAGATTTTCATTTTCCCTCACTTTTTCTTCCCCACATCACCCCTCCCTTTTCCAGCTTTTGGTCCCTCCCCTAAACATCCAGTAATAAGTTCTCTGCAATCATGAACTTCTCTTCCCCTGCATACCATAATGTGTCCCTCATCCCTAGACAGCCCAAACCCCTTAGTCTGAAAGATGATGCAGAGAGCTGATGATGATGACTCACTCACTTTTATGGGTTTCACACCTGGACAATGGGACCAATAGCTTTCATTAGACAGTTCTGGGAGGGGTCTGGACAAGATGTTTGTTCATTCTTACTGAGTCCTTAATATGGGATCCTGCCTGCCACTGTGCATCCCGGTGCTCCTCTGAGCTTGTGGAGATGGGCCATTTGTGGGCCAATGAGCCTTCTGTGACAATGGACTCCCCCTCCTGCCGTTGTCTCTCTCAACTCCTTTGTGGGTGTGCAGATGAGTTTATAAGCTTTTATCACATAACCTAGCATTGCCCACATAAAGGTTTAACTGAAGAGGACAATATCATCCTCTCTCCTTGCACAGTACTTCCCAGTGACCTGTTTCATATCCTGGGAAGGTTGTATTCCCAGGGAAGAGGATATAGTGCTTTCCCAGGTATGTCCTTGAGGGCTTCTAGATCTATGTGGCTGTGGTGTGCTGAGCCTTATAAATGTTGTTTATACTTCCTACCTCTGAAAAGAAGGGTATCAGAGAATATAAACAGAAGTTTATCCCTTTAAATGAAACATCTCATAAGAACAGAATCCTATATTTGTGTGAAGGGTATATACAGCCTGTACCAAGGCTATATCTTTAGTATGGTGACTTGGAATTTGAAATTAGGTAATATTAATTTATGACAGCTAGTATCTATACACCTTGGTGAAAATGTTCCTATCAGTGTCCTTAATGACTGTGAAGATTGTCAGCTCAATCATTAAAGGGTTTCTATTTCCTTTCCTAAAAAATAATAGTCATCTTTGCTTTAATGTCCCATCAGTTAAGCCTCTAGTTTTGCTGCAACAAATCATAATGGATTATGTTGTTATAGCATCTGCCTGTCCAGGAAAAATGAAGAGAACATTAAATTTTTCTCAAAACTGTGCTGTTCGTTCATTTTACTTTGTCCATCAAATAAAACTCCAATTGAAATTCTGGGTTATGAGGCAGTTCAGGACAAGGGAAAAACTGTATTGTTATGATTTTACATGTGAAGCAGTTTCATTCAAATTTTGTTGTATTGAAAATTAAACTACAGGTAAAAAAAAACATAAAAAGCACTGCTGTGTAGAATAATATTCAGTCTTCATCTATGAATAGTAGCTTCCTGTTATTTGGGGATTTTTTCTAATTTCTTCATTTTCTCCTGATCAAGACCAATCTTGCTTTCTTGCCTGTCTAAAAGTACTTGGACCTTTTGACATATTTAGCTAAACATTTCGTTTTTCCTGAGGCAGTTCTCAGCTCTAACATACTAGAAAAAGTTTATTTATTTTTGGCAAAAGAAGCTACTCAAATGCCACTGGTTTGATGCCAATATATCCTCAGAAGGCAAATGGCTTCATTTTGACCAGCCAGAAAAGTCTTGAATAGGATTGTCTATGTTATAAACTCCCCTGATACGATGAAGAAGAAGAGTTTCTGTATCTCGTAACCTCTCACCATGTGATACTAGGAAGTCTGAGAAAAGGCTAGAGGATTTTTTATTCTCCCAAAGGTTGCTGAAGCAGTCTGGTAACTCAGATGCAACATCTATTAGCAAGCAATCTCCAGTCTACAGCATTAATCATCTGAGACAAGTGAACGAGTTGGTTTTTATTTAAGCCATGCTAGTTCCCTGAAACTGATCCAACCCGCAAGATTTGCAACTATGAATAGCTATATAGCATTTGTGATTTATATTTTCCCCGTTTTTATGAACATTACTTCTGAATTAGTTCTTTTTAACCCTGCCACAAGACCACAGTAAGGCTTCGTATATTTATAGGAATTTACTTAAGTGAGTACAGAAGTATTAACTAATATTCAAACATGTCAAACTTTCCTGTCAAATAGATGTCTCAGCTTTGTGTTTCAATTGCATATCTAATTTTAATAAACAATACTATCTGCACATAATTTATTGTCATATGTGTTTGGAATGAAACAAGCTCAGTCTTCTGCAATTTTACTGCAGTGGTTCATGTGACTGTGATCAGATATTTAACATGAGCAGGCTATCTTAAATGAACAAAATGTTGTTGCTTTAGCCTAGGAGTGACTTAGTAGCCATTTGTCTGAATACTGGTACTGAAACTGATAATGCCTAATATTTTGGGAGTTAATCAAGATTACTGCCTTCTCAAGTTATTAAATGACATGAAAATATTTGCTAGGGTATTTAGCATTGTGTGTTTAACTCACAAATTTAATAGGTGAGTGGCATTTCTATTTTAAGAGTCAAGGCTAAAGCATGTGAAAATTCCAGTGTAAATTAGAGGAATATGTCCATGGATGCCTACCTATTATAGGTAATTTTCCATAATCATAGTGGCTGTCCAATTTATTGACTTCAGGAATTTTATGTTTATTTCTACAGCTTTTCTGCTATTCTGCAGAAACTTCTGCAACTTCTTGGAAACAGTGAGGACCGGGTTCAATTTCTATGTGTTGTCAATAAATACCGTATCAAATTAGTGAACCACGTTTCACCTTCAAAAAGCTTGAATGAAAAGTCTTAACTCAAATGTACCTTACTAAAGGGTGACAAGGAGAAACAGAAAGGAAATAACAAACATGCAAAAATTCATTGTGTTCTCCAAAGCAAAGCAATAATATATTTAAGTCCTCCCTTTACATTTCTTAGTGAAAGGAATGGTAAAACAGTAGTCTATTACCCAGTTTTCATCCATTTCCTTTATATTTTCTATCACCTACCCCAGTAAAGATGCTTGGTAGCAACTGCAAATAAATGTACAAGCACCCCAAAATAGCTACTTCCTCCTTGTAGTGAGACTGTAAGGTACATCTATCCACTAGGTATCTTTCCAACTTCTATTTCTGTTGGGACATATTCCTAATTACTCCTCTCTCCTAGGAAGCCAGACATCTCTCACTCTTTAGTCCTCAGTAGCACACTACTGAGGACTGTATACATATGAGCACTGTGATCTCAAGACTGTTTCTAAGAAGTCGTCTTGCCTTTCCTTTTTGGCCCTCTGAACCTCCAGCCTACTAACAACTATATCATTAGAATGGACAGCTTACCTAACTTACCTCAGGTATTTTTTGTCATAAGTCATTTACCATACTTTAAACCTTAATTTTTAGACATGGACCTCACTTAGCTTTATGGTACAACCACTTTTTAACAGAAATATAATATACTTACAAATATAATATATATATAATTAATATATAATTACATGTAATATATAGCTCAAATATCTCACAGTTGGGCCCACTGCTCAACTCTGCTTCTTCTCCACTGGAGATCTTTAGAAGTCTACTCCCCTTCTGGGCTTGTCTTGGTTTGATGTAAAATCGAACCAGTTTTCTGTTCAGTAATTTTACTTCTCAGTTAAGTCTCTTTTAACTAACTGAACTCTCTGAAATAAAAGGATATTCTTCAGACAGTGTCTGCTTCCAGACTGATAAGACCTGATGTTTATGGTTAATACCAAGAAATGGTACGCAGTGAGGCTCTTGCTTATACTTATTGCTGTAACAGCCAAGGTCAGATAACTTTGTTATGTGCCAAGGTGGAGGGTTGGAACGAGAAAGGTGTAAATGTGTTGCACCTGTGGGGAGGAGCAGACAGGACAGGTGACGTAAAACTGACCATAGGGTATTCCATCTCGTCTGCCCCACGCTCAGAATAAAAGCTGAGGGATCAAAGGGGTCGGCCTCTTTCTTCAGTGACCGGCATCTGAGGAGGATTCTGTTTGCCTGCCTTTGGTCCCGATCCATGCATTCTTGAATCCAGTTCCTGAATCCGGTTCCCGTCCATCACTGAATCCAGTCTAGGACTTACCCAGTGCCTGCTGGTGACATGACTGTCATCCTTGGAGCTCGATAGTTTTGAATATATTGTATATATTTCATTACTTTCTTATTATATTTTCTTATTATTATTTTCTTATTAATATTTCATTAAAGTACTTCAGTTTCTTTTTCAATCTATAAGTCTCTCTCTTTCATTCTTCTATATTGGGAGAGAAGTTAAAGAAAGCATCTGTTTTTCATTGAGTCCAGCCAGAATCGTGAAAAGGTTTTGTATTTCCCTAGTTGGTTGCTCTTCCTTTTTTATGCCTTAGTTGATAATGGTTACACTCAAGGACTATTTATATGAAAATTTGCTTATATAAGTGTTCCACAGGTATCTTGAAAAGAAGAAAAAGACCGTCTTATAGTCTTTAAAAACTGATTTACCTTTTGGAAAGGAAATTACAATGTAGAATGTCCACAAAATCTTAGTATATCAGTGGCTAATCAAGTTTTCATAATCGTCTGATTCAAAACGTATGTATAAATGCAGAATAATTTTTAGATTGAAAAACAAAACAAAACCACAAAATTTTGAAATAATTTGGAAATAATTGTTTGCAAAAGGAATTAATTTATTTCAGTGTAGTAAGTAATGTATTTTGGAAAAGCAGGTGACCTGCTTGAATGGAGGTAATTCTAAACTGGAGCCTTGGAAAGGAGGTCTTCTTGTTACTCACTCATGCAAGTATGTAAACAAACACCTAAAAGGTCCCCACCAGGAAAAGAGACAGAGTAAACAATAAAACCAGAACTTGAAAGAGAGGTCACGATGGGTACACCTGAACTAGAGATACATGAGTGTTTTCAGGAACCCAGATTCACAACCCACGTCAAGATGATGAACTGGAAAATAATACTATCTTAATTTTCTGGCTTCCATAGGAAGGTCATAGGCTGTAAAAGGGTCTTTCTCTCAGTCTAGATAGACCTTATGCTGGGGGAAAAAACGTTAAAGTCTGACAAGTATAGCTTCGAAACATTTTGCCTTCTGTCTGCCTGAATCATTAAGCATGCCAAAACTGCTCTATTGAAAGTTTTGGCTTTCCTTTCACCACAAAAATGCTGCCAGCCAGTCCACCTTTTTTCTTCCTTTCTATCTACTTGTTCTGCTGGGTGTAAATCAAATCTCAGGGAACATGGGCACCTATGTTCATTACCAAGTTTTTCTAGCTGCTTTGCCAAATTCTTGAAAGATGCAGATGCACTTGTGGAGCTGTCTACAATATTTCAGCAGAAAAGCTTCTTAGAAAACCTTGTAGTCATATGCACTGTGTAAGCAGTCATATGCACTTTAGCAAGAATTAAAATGTATGCCATGGCCACTTGTAGAAAGTTTGAAAGGTGTCGTTTTTCATCAAAAATGTTTTTAAACTAACAAAATCAAGGAAAGAGTTTAAATGCAAATTTTACTCTCTTTACACTAAAATATTACATTCAAAATTCACGGATTCATGGATTTGACAGAGTTGGAAGGGACCGCTAGAGATCATCTAGTCCAATTCCTCTGCTAAAGCAGGATTGCCTAGAGCACACCACTCAGGACTGCATCCAGGCGGGTCTTGAAAATCTCCAGAGAAGGGGACTCCACAACCTCTCTCGGCAGCCTGTTCCAGTGCTCCGTCACCCTCACTGTAAAGAAGTGTTTCCTCATATTCCAGTGGAACTTCCTATGTTCCAGTTTATGCCTGTTGCCCCTCGTCCTGTCACCGGAAACCACTGAAAAGAGTCCGGCTCCAACATCCTTCAACCCACCCTTTAGGAACTTGTAAACAAAGATGAGGTTTCCTCTCAGCCTTCTCTTCTCCAGGCTAAAGAGCGCCAGTTCTTTGAGCCTTTCCTCATAAGGGAGGTGCTCCAATCCCTTAATCATCTTAGTGGCCCTGTGTTGGACTCTCTCCAGTAGTTCCCTGTCTCTCTTGAACTGGGGAGCCCAGAACTGGACGCAGTATTCCAGTTGTGACCTCACCAGTGCAGAGTAGAGGGGAAGAATGTTCTCCCTCGACCTGCTGGCCACACTCTTCCCTATGCAGCCCAAGATCCCATTGGCCCTCTTGGCAACAAGGGCACATTGCTGGCTCATGGAAAGTTTGTTATCCACTAGGATCCCCAGATCCTTTCCCTCTGTAGTGCCTTCCAGAAGATCCACCCCTAACCTATATTGGTGCCTGGGGTTCTTCCTCCCCAGGTGCAGGACCTTACATTTGCTCTTGTTGAACCTCATTAGGTTCTTCTCTGCCCAGCTTTCCAGCCTGTTCAGGTCACACTGGATGGCGGCACAGCCCTCTGGAGTGTCAGCCAGCCCTCCTAGTTTGGTATCATCAGCAAACTTGCTGAGGATACACTCTGTGCCCTCGTCCAGGTCATTGATGAATAAGTTGAACAGGACTGGGCTGAGTATTGACCCCTGGGGGATGCCGCTGGTTACAGGCCTGTAACCATCTCTGCTTTCATTCTATATTTGGTTTATCTGCGGGGTTTTTTTGGTTTGTTTTTTTTTTTAACTAGTGAACAGTATGAGGAATATTAATGACAACTTCATCACGTATACACAAATAACCCATTTCTGCATGATACAAATACCAGAAAGTATTAACTGAAGAGAAAGCAGAGGTGACAGGTATTAGTGGTAGGCATGTTAGTGTACTGTGCTCTGGAGATAGTACATGTGCAGAGATGATTTGTGATCTGAACAGAATTGTGCATGACTTTGAAATGGCTGACATGTCATAAATCTGTGTGTAATTGTTGGGGAAGCTCTTTTCAGAGCAATACATGGGAAGCCAAGCTATTAAATAAAAATTCCAGTGGCAAAAATCCTATCAGAAAATTTGATATTAAAGGTTCATTTTTTACAATCTATAGAAGCCTTACATAATATTTCCTCCTGTCAAAAAAGTGGCCAGTGTAATACACATGGATAAGCTGAATATAATGACTCTATTTGCGCTTTGGAGGAACAGGGCACAAATACATAAGCAAATACAGCCATTGCATTTAGCACGTTCCCATTCTATCACAATAAAAGCTAAGGAAAAATAGAACAATTACCTTCTAAGGAAAATGGACGGACCGGTATCTTTTGCAATGCTTGAAAACAGAATTGGGTAAAACACTTGCAGATTTATTTGAAAAAAATACTATGGCCATCTGGTTGACTATAAAATCTGGGAAGATTTCTTTATTCTCTTTGCTATCATGCTGTCATTGGTGCCATGTTGTACTTCAAACAGGCTAATGAACTCAACATGCACAAACTTAAAAAGATTGTTAAGAGAAAAACATGATGTTTATATTGTATATAAATACATTGTGTTATTTTTAAAATAGGCCCTTACTTTATGATCTGCTATTGCACTCCAGTTTAGAGTTCTATTAGAATAGAATAAAACTAGAATAGCATATAATGTAAGTTACTCAAAATATTTTAATTATACACATTTTCTATTAGTACTGAATACTTCCCAAGTGATAAAAGAGGTTACAGAATATAATTAAAATAAGATTCAGACAAATTCAATTTTTCTTGTCCTTATTCAGAAATCTCCTATTATTCACAGATCAATTTTCTGTACAAGTTTTGATGTTCATTCCAAGTCCCTTAAAGTTTCCAGACTACCTGAAATCCTCAAGCTTTTTCTGTAATCACAGGACCACATACAATTCCACAGTCTGCTGAGCATTTACAGAACTGATATTTTGGCATTATTTTCCTTTTAAATGTTGGCAGTGTCAAATATGTTCTCCTGGCCATCTGCAGATAGCGTTCATTCTGTGAATTGGGAATATATTTTACACATTCACTCTCAAGAAATGCATTATGTAAGGGGGTTTCATAGCTAAATTATTTAAGATGAAATTTGTATTTGTTGGGATGCATGTTTTAAAATGAAATCAGGATAGAAACTGGAGTGGGTTTTGATGAAGGAATATAGATATTTTCCCCAATAGATTTAAATTAAAATACCAATTTGTATAATTTAATAGACTCCTCTTTACAGTCTGAATTTTTATTATTACTTATCTTTTCCCTGTTTTACATTAGGCAAATGATAACACTCTGGGTTTACTATTTCAAGAGTATTATTGCACCTTCCTTGTTCTTTTGAAACTTTCTTTTAATGTATTACTAGTATTCTTCCTATGAGACTTAATCACCTGTAAGAAAACTGCTGATTTTAGAGATCTCACTACAGTGAAAAAGGCATGATACATTTCTTCTTTAGTTCTGATTCAGATATAAAATTTAAGTAAAAGGGTCAGTGAAAAATGAACAAACAAACACACACATTTGTCAATGTAGAACATGAAACTGAGAGTAAATTTGCATTTCATATGCTTGAAATAAATGTTAGACCATCTTTAAATATTAGGTTGCCTCCACGTAACACTACCTTTATGTTACTCAATAGTACAGATTTCCAAATCTCATTCCCTTTATGTAGGGTTATTTCTATTTTCAGATAAAGGTCTAGTTACGCTAAAATGCATCAGCAGCAAAAACGTAAGCAGTAGAACCTGCTGTCCTGTTCTTCAAAAGTGCTCTGTGCTCCCTGATATGCACTATTCTAGCTTTTTATGCTAGAACAATAGAGATTTTTTTTTAATAGTTCTAACCACCTTTGTAATCTAATTGCACTGAGAAGAAATATAATTCTATTGTTTTGTGCTAGCTATGTCTCAATCAAGCAAAGAAACATATTCCACACCATTTCTGTTTTCTGGAGAACTTGAACTGAACTTAGGTGGCTAGGAACTAGGTCTAGGGATTCTTTTCATATGTTAAGTAGCCTAAAACACTTGACTCGGGTAACATTCTGAGACCATGTCTTTTACACACAAGTACAACCGAGGAATTATGGTTCATAAAAAATCGCATGAAAACTAGTTTCTTTCAGAAGTCACAAAAAGGGGACTGCTGCCTTTTGCATCTTTCATACATGTAATTAGAACATCCCATACAAATGGCAATATAAGCAGAAACTAAAAATTATTACAGAAACTGTCTATGACATTCAAATCCTTGGTCATCTTTCCTTCCTTCATTGATGACTCAGAAAGTCCATTTAGAATACACTGGCTTTTGGGTTGTTTTCTGGGTTTGGTTTTGGTGCCCTCCTCCCTTCCCCCCAGTATTTGCAACAAAAATGTGAAATTATTTTACTGGGAATAGAAAAATAAAGAAAACATTGTCTCCAGGAAAAATGGTTGTGTTGGCATGGCAACAGATAGGGAGGGATTTCAGAAAAACTCTATGCAAGATGTTCCCACTGAATTTCCCCTTAATATCCTTAACACATTGGGTTGAAATCTTTGGGAATGATCATGAAAGAGGTCAATAAAATACCAACAAAAAGATGTATTCAAAAATAGAATAAATAGGTCTCTGTTTCCATTTTATTGTTGCTGTTAATACTTATTTACATGGAGGTTGACTTTATTAATGTACTTACGTAACTATTTCCAAAATTCTGCTCAATTTTTCATAACTCCGGGCTACTGGTGTGTTATAAAAATGTCTACCAAATAATTGTATATATTGCACAATTCTCTGCTTTAGAATTGCTAATTAGGAATAGAAGTGGGGTAGTAATGAAAGATTTTTCTGCTTCTTTGAAATACTCAGTGAGGCAATGAAAAATATTTCTGCATAAAATTCTAAAACAGCTTCTGGCATGAATTTATATTGAAGTTTGATGCTGGAAGAGAAAAAGAAAAGAATAAAATTTGTTAACTTAATTTCCGTGGATAATTCAGTGGTACTGACACCAGCAGCTCACCAAGAAAGATATTGTCCAAGCAATTCTCTATAAATAATTTATAAAGCCATACTTAGCAGTACGGCTTTTTAAAAAAGGTCCTTCCAAAAAAGTTGAATTGCATCATTAAACAAAATCATTGAGAGCAGCCAGAGTGCTCTTTAAGCAGAGAGTTTTCAGGGAGCGCAGAATAAAGTAGTTAATCTGCAAAACTCTCTTAAATCATTGTATTAGAAAGGTCATGAGCACATAACTATGATTTAAACATGCTTTTCTAACACTTAAAAGGATTACTATTCTACAATAACCCATGCATTACATCCATGCAAGGAAATTATTTTCTGGATGGACTGACATCAAACAAAGCCATTAGAGAAAGGTCCAATCTGGCTTTACAATCAAAAAAAAAAGCAGAAGCAACAAAAACAACCTTTCTTTTAAAATAAAAAATTATTCA
>VXAK01007212.1:52712-71058 GCA_013399435.1 Arenaria interpres | reverse complement strand
TTCTTATTCTGCTGGAGTATTTTCACTGAAGACTTGGTTGATGTGCTGAGATCTGCAGGAGTGATTAATCCTCCCTGGTGCCTCAAGATAAACATCACCTGCAAGTAAAGTAGACGTTTATTGGGATGCTATGAGGTGGTTGTAGCTGCCTTAATTGTGATTATTTTTTTTAAGTTTTCTTCTTGCCTGTCATCCTCTGTTTCCTTATCTGTGCATCTTCCAACTATTTTTAAGAAGTAGAAGGGACCCTAAAGACTAAATACTACTCTGTTACTCAGACTGAGCTGTCTGCATTCTATGCACTGGTGGAGGTAGCATCCTTCAGGGAAAACTCTGAAGTCAAGTAGAGATGATATCACAGTTATTACCAGCTCAGTCTTAAAATGATCTTTTTCTGTTCAGTCTTAATCTTTGTTTCCTACATTTTAATTCATCTTTGTCATTGCACCTAGAACCTTAATTACAAAACATGTGAAGAATTGAAAAATGGAGAGAGAATCAGTGGTCTATAAATCCCCTTTTCAGTGGGACATCAATAGGGCTGGAACGTTATCTAGTGCAACTGGAATTAGGGATAGCTTGCTTTGTCTTTATTTTCACAACGAACTCTATGGTTAGGAAATGGAATTCGTTCAGGAATAAATCACTGTATTGCATTTGGTATGATGGTTGAACTGTTTGTAAAACTTTAACATATTTTATATGTTTGCTAATTGTTTTGTAAACCTTTCAGTATTCAACTTTGTAGTATAAATAGTTGTGACTATGGACAAGGTTTAGACTGACTGCATTCTGCATAAGAAAAACTGTGTGCCTCTGGCTCATTGAACAATTCAGAACAGACCCAGGAGATTCATGAGACCAGTGAAAGAATGGGGACCCTCCTTGGCTTGGCTTGTAGCCCAGGGAACCAAGGAACCAAGAAAATCCTCTTTTTCTAAGAATGGTTTTTTTCACCAGGCTGCAAAACTGGGCTCATTTTCGCTCTCTTCCTAGCTCTTTGAATCTAGGTCATCTTGAATCGTTTGAATCAATTTTTTTTTGTATAGCAGTACAGATCAAACATGAGAGAGAGTAACTGTATTTGCAGTGGTCCTGGTGATGAGTCAAGTCTTCTGAAAAGTGAATTAATGTAACTTTTTTAGCTGAGGGCAGCCTTAGGCACAACAGTTCTGCTTTCTGGACACTAACACTTAACTCTTCATGTATACTTTCAGAAGAACTGCCATTCCTCAGTTCCAGGGGAGCTGGAGGTGCCTGAACCATGAGACTAATCAGTATCTCAATTCCACTGAAGTCGATGGAAGTTACTCTTTCTCTAAACCTCTTCTGAACTATTCTAGATCTACATCAGGTATCCTGTGATGTCTAGCATGTTAACATACTCGCTACTAGCTCTGGGTGGCTACTCCCTTGTATGCACAGGAGCATACCTGTTGAATTATTTCACTGGCTGTGGGCTTAGATGCTCTGAAGTGTCCCATTGAAGTCAGGCAGCAACTTTCTAAGCATTGTGGTGCCCTAAATTATGTACGCAAATAACTTGAATTTTTTTTTTTCGACTTTGATTGTCTAAAACTGTGTGCCTAAAATCATGTATCAAGTATTTAAATAAAACAAGCCTTATTTTCGAATAGAACTCAATGAAGTTCACAGGAATAGAATGGGGACTAGTTAAAGTAAGCTTCTGTCTCGTAGAATAGACTGATAAACGGTTCCTATCCCAGTGACTTTGGAAGCTTTGCTTGACTAAAATACATTAATTGATTAAAAACCATACTGAAGAAAAAAGCTATAATGATACTGGAGAAAATTATTTTGCCTTATTTTTAAGCAAAACTAAAAGATACTTGTCACATGCCCCTTATAGGAAAAAAGACTTTTAAACTGGAAGAATATTCACTTTATATCAAGGCAGGTCAAAACTTTATTTTGCTAATTGCATATTTATAAATAACCTTGGTAAATACAAAATTCCAAAATCTAAACTTTATCACAAAAAATTAATTTTGTGGTAACTATTGCAGAATGGAGGCTAATAACAGCAATTAAGGTTGAACAATATATAATTTATATGTAAGTTGAAAGCTTCAGTCTTCTCCACAATGTTATAAAATGCAGAAAGAGTAATTGATGGAGCACACAGAGCCTTGACTAATCTGAATGAATTTCAAGGTTGACCCATCTTTAAGAAGGGGCTGGACCAGAAGACCACCAAAGATCCCATCTTACCTAAGTTACTGACTCTAACTCTATTCAAAATAGTATTTTTGTAGTTACTTGTAAATCTGAGACAGCCTATAAAGTTACATCTCTATAAAATCCTGCACAAGAGTTGAACTGATATCCCCACCTGCATTTGGACAACAGGTTGGAAAATTTTCTCATTTAAAAAAAATCCTGTAGGAAATAGCTTTTGTGATAGCTAATAAGAATATAAACTATAACAGACATATATTGGTTTATATCTATGGTGGAGAAAAAATATTTCTGTAACAGGCTGTAGAGCTCATAACTGAAAAATGTAGCCAGCTCTGAATTTTTACTTCTAAAATGTGCTGTGTGTGTTGTGCTGACAATGTGTTGTCAGGTACTCCTGGATCAGATATATTGTTTAGTGAAAATAGCTGTATAGTGCGTAGAAGAGCACCATGAATCTCTTTTGGAAAACTGATAACCCTGGAGTCTTCTATAAAACTGTTTTCCATAGAACAAATTTAAACCTTTGCAGGAAAGGAGGAGAGGTATTCTGATCTACCACTGCCATCCTTTTCCATGACTCCTTTCATGGCTGCGATGTTCTTAATGTATGCTATTTCCTGTTCTGTTCTAGAGTTTTTATTCTCAAACTTAAACAAAATTATTCTTAGTATTTGACTTCCCTTACCCCAAGTTATGTATGTAAAATCACATTGACACTGTATTTCAAACCTGGGTTTGTTGGCCTTTCACCAAAGGATCTGGGGTGCATATCTGGAAATAATTTATTATTTGTAATCAATCTGGAAATGGTAGCCTTGTTTAATAAGGAACTGTGTTTTTATGGACTCCAAAGACACTAAAACCCCCTCTCCTGAGTCTATTGTACTAATGGAGCTAAAACCTAAGCAGTCTTCTGCCTGAGCCTATCTACGTTTATCTAACAGCATCGCTATTTTGTCTTGACTCCCTGGTTTAGACTTTGAAGCTGTGATTTAAGTAAACTGTCAGTATTTTCCTTGGAAGCGTCTACGAACATCTCAGTTATTCTGTCATAGCTGGGACTTGTTCAATTTATATTATTTTCTACCGAGATTTGCATCCCATATGTATTTGCCATCTTTGGTTAGCTTTGAGTTGGAGGCTGAACTCCATCTTTTGGTGCTGGATTGAGCACAAGTTTCCATCCATTGTTCAGTGCCCAGCACATATTTGTGTTTCTCCCTCATTTGTTGAAGGATGTAGACTAGCAACGGTCTGATAGTGCTAACATCTCATCCAGGTCAATGGAAGTTTCATTTGTTTTGCTTCTGCTCAACAACTCTAGCTTTTTCTAAAACTCCAATGGTCATGCTTTGTACATAGAACATCAGGTGATTGAGAGATTTTTCTGAAACATGTTCTCTGCCAAGCAGGACCTAAATGGCAGGATGCACTGACTATATACAATTGTGTGCTTTGTTTTTCTGTGCGTACTTGCCAGAACCCTGGTAGTATCAAACCTGCTTGGGAAAAAATATTTGCTGTCAGTGATCTCGTCCAAAGTTTCTCCTCTTATATGGAGTTTAAAGTTCCTTTTTTTCATGTCTACAAACTAGGTAAATGAAGACCTTGAATTTTTTTTCACTCTTGTTGTAGCNTTTCCTAATATCCAGCCTGAACCTCCCCTGGCGTAACTTGAGGCCATTTCCTCTAGTCCTGTCGCCCATGACTTGGGAGAAGAGACCGACCCCTGCCTCTCTACACCCTCCTTTCAGGTAGTTGTAGAGAGCAATAATATATCCGCTCAGTTCCTTCTGTTCATTCTGATGCCTAAAGCAATAAATTCCTAAGTTTATAGGCTGTCTTTTGAAGAAAGTTCCCTATTTACTAAGCATGAACTTTATGCATGTTGAACTTCCTTGTTTCCTGGAAGTTTCCTGTCAAACTGTTCCTTGGTTGGGTTAGTCTTATGTGTTATTGTATGCCAACACTTTGCAAAACTAAAACACCAGAAAGGGTGCTTGCCAGTCTGGTATTTCATATTTTTTCCGCTTGTTATTTGCTTTTACAATTAGCATGTGTTATTGGTAGAGATAAAGTTGCTTGTCTGAGCCCTGTTTTTCCTCTTTAGCCAAAAGCTACCTATGAGAATGCTTTTGTGTCACTGTCTACGTTAAAATCTGCACAAATTCTGGGTGCATTTTAAGTTGATGATATATTCTGCTGTTGCAATGTCCTTTGACCTATGAAGAAGAGAGGCGGTGCTATTTACCTATGCCTGTTCTTGTTGTGTTAACAAACTCTTTGAAATGATGCTTGCTGTTTTAGGGAGCTGATCCAAGAAGCTTAAGTGACAGAAACACAATTGCTTTTGGTAGGGTTACTTTTCTGTCAGATTATTTGCCAGAACTGCAGGAGCTGGCAGGAATTCCCAGTCAGTGAAGGAAGAGTAGGTAATGGTTCTGGTAGCAGCTGCCTTTTTGGATTGCTTACCAGTTTTATCAGGCTGCAGATTGTGCCAAGAATATTTCCGCTTTTGAACTTCACCCAGAGCTTAACAGACATCAGCAATATAATTTTCTTGCTCTGTTGTGGTAACTAGTGAAGCTGTTTGTCACCTTCCATATTTTCTCTTGTAGGACCTGCTTCTCAGGTAACCTGAAGCTTTAACAAATACCGTTTAAAGGAAGATACGTATTCAAATAATCCACACCAGGAAAAAGGATTTTGCTCAGCTTTGTGTAAGGATTAAGAGTCAAGGAAGGTTCCACTCTGCTTTTTAAGAAAGAGCTTAATAAATTCTTCTTGGTACTACTTGTATGCTGATGGACATATACTACTAACAAATTGAGTTTAGGGTATGGAGAATGTATTTTGGGCTTTGTGTTGCACTTTGGTTAGTGTATAATCCACTTGACTCTATGTGTGGAAAAAACAGCCAGTTGCAGCCATGGCAGTTGAGTCACTGGCTGGCTGCTTCCCAGTGAAAAAGCCCAGTGAAAACCTTCACATTTTGCATTAATCTGGAGTACTGACAGATAAACCAAGGCACAGAAACACTTTCAAGTATGTCTCTTGCCTCTCAGCTGCAGGTCGTTTGAGGGCAGGGGCTGAGGCTGCAAATGTGAGGGGAATTTGCACTTTCAGCTTGCTTGCTCTATCCCCTCTAGGCTTTAAGGCTGTGGATTTTGATGTTTTGTGGGTACACTAAGTTGGTTGGTTAAACTTAATTTTTCTGCCTGACAGTACTTTTCTTAATCTGCTTGTAAAAGTTTTAGAACCCTTTTCATATGTTCCTGTTTGCTGTATTTTGTAATCTTTTTGTGTGATACTTGTACTTCAGCATTTAAGGTGGAGATGGCAGTGTTGTGCTTCTCCGCTGTCTTGCTTGGAGACAAAAGCAAATTGCTTAGTAGGATAGTTAGGCTGCTGTGCTGTTGCTGAGCTCATGTGTGCAAACAGAGGACTAACCGTGCAGGGGGGTTTGCTACGTGCAATCTTTTCTTTAGAAAGCTAAGCATGTCTTATGAAAAAAATACTGACATTAAGAAGCTACTGGAAGTAGTTAAAGATCAGTCTGTAGGTGTTGCGGGAAAGTATGGTATTAGTTGAAGAGTTCTATTATATTAACACTTGATTGAAAAATGTTTAAATCAAGATCAACTTTTTCACATAGCCTATTGCTTGTGTTCTAGATTAAAATGGAAGAAAACTGGCTTTTGAGCCATTCGTAGTCTGGAAGCTACAAGCTTTCACAGTAATTATGAAGATTTTATAAACACTCATAGAAACTGTAATATTACTTTTGAACATTGTCACTAATGTTATAAGTGTCTGGGCACAAATTCCCTGGCTTCCATAAAACCCGAATCCTGTGTTTGGAAGATGTAAAGTGCAAATGTGTCTTTGGTGGAGCTGGAGCAGTGCCTCTGAACACCTGGAACTTTGGTCATGTGTTTGGAAAGCAGCCAGATACTGTCTTTGGTGGTCCTGCACCTGTGGATGCAGTGCCCACTCAGATACTGTCACTTTGCACAGCCTCTACTTGCACACTGACTACTTGTCTTGGCTTTCTTATTTTCATATTATGGTGTTAACTATATAAGTAAATATTTCTTGAATCTCTTACTTGCCTTGCAGATGACAGATACCTTTGTTATTCTGAGATTCTTTTCTCTTAACCCTCTAGTTTTCCTCCTTAAGTTTTCCTCCCCTCTCCAGTAACACTTTTACAGTTGGATGGTTTTACTGTACACTTTTATTCTTCTAACTCTGAACAAGAATGCACATCTGTTAATAAACTACATCCTAGTGACTCACATAGCTATTCGTAGAATTCAATGGCAACTGTGTAACTTTGAGCACCTGTTAAATCATGGGTAGATATAAATATTTTGGGAAATATGAAGGCATATATAGTATGAAGGACTAATATACTATATATTAGTGGTGTATGTGTTTTTGGTTCTTCATTGCTCTTGAAACTCACATCAACAGTGGTAGTTTTAAGAGTATAACCCTTGATAAATATGTGGTAGAGCTTGTATTACTGCCAGAACATTACCGATTTTTATTGTATAAATGAAGACTTTGATACTTAAGACATTTGAATAGCCATCACAAAAATGTGAAACAGGGTTGGGAGAGGGGGCCATTCTGTTCTGTGTATACTGTCTGTGTTTCTTTAATGACTGATTGTATTTACAACTGCAGATCTGTCTGAAGTTTGTTCCTTAAATCACTACCTGAAATGTGACCTCATTCATATTTTCTAGTCTCAATTCTCTGTTGCTCTTGAAGTCCTACTTCACTACTCTATTTTCTCTTCCTCTGAAGGAGGAATTTCCTGAAAACTGGACAGCAAAATGTTCCTGAAAACATGTAGAGCAAGGTGTATCACTATTAAAACATATATATTATAAAATATAGCATGATGGCACTGCTTGTGTGTGTCTGAAATATGTCTACTTACTGTATCAATGGTGATTTTAGAGTTATCCAGTAGATTATTATTCTTTGTCTTTCGTATTTTACCATTTAACATTTTTATTGAATGATGAAGCTGTCTTATGGGATAATTACCACCATTTTGTTCCTAAAATAAAAGTACTCTAGTGCTAGGAAACTATGACCTTTATTTTTTGTTTGGTATTTTAAATTCTTGTATATTAGCTGCAAATACTCTACCTTATTTGAAAATTCTGTTACATTGATATTTTTTCCATAGTTCTCTTGGTTCTTGATATGAAATGTAAAAAAAGAATTCATTAACATGGCCTCTTAAAACATGTATTCAGCATATGTAATTAAAAGTAATTTCCCACCAAAGGTAATCATTGGAACCATGCCTTATGTCAAACAGATCAAAAATCATTCAATCATTCAAAATCTCCAGCTCTGTATCATCCTTTTCTTTAGCCAAGTTTCTGGTGCACATAAAATCCTCAAGACTAGAAGGAACCATAACCACTGTAGTGATGTCCATATTTTCAGAAGATTAGATACAGTAGCTTATGGGCATGAACTGTTCTGTTTCACTGTGTGCTAATGTTATGCTAATGATGATACTTAAAAATGCTAACAATTTTGCTGCTCATCAAAGTATGCAAAAAAATTAGTAGTATCATGTTATAAAGACATGCGCCAGTGTTTTCTGAAGCTTGTATGTGTCTGTGATGGCCTGGTAAGACTGCAGCAGGTCAAAAGTGAGTATCTAAAGATGTCTATTTTTAACAGTTCGTGTTTAGGCTTTGGAATGACTTGATCTTGTTTTGAAGGAGGGGGTTGTCAGTATCCAGAAATCTGAAGTTCTGCATTTCAAACATGACTGCAAATACTGCAGGTTATCTTAATCCCTAATTTAAGACTTATTTGAACTTAAATATTTAAAACTATTTTAAATAATATTTCATTATTCATTTCCTTGCTAAGCCTGCTCCCATATTGAGCCCTCTACCCTTCTAGACAAGATATTGCTGATGATGTGAGTAACATGTCCTTTTTGATTTACTAGTGAAATGAGCCGACTATTTAGTGGTTACGTTGATGATATGGTGCAGCCTGGCAATGGTGTGTTTGGAGGAGTGTGTTGTTTTTTGGATAGAAGGGTCAAAGTTTTTATTGTTGGAGGCAGAACAATTGTCATCCTGCTGCTGATGTGGTTTTTTTCATGAGAATATATCACTATCACCCTTTCGATAGGCAAGTGTATTTGTACAGATTTTAGCTCAGATTTTGTAAGCACAGATGCAATGATTCCATGTAATATAAGTACTGAATATTAGCAGATCAAGGGAAGGTGAGGATTAGTCAACAAAATGTGGATATGTGTAACCTTGATTGTTTAAAGTTCTTTTCTTTTAAAATATGGTGCCTGTTTAGATCACTAATGTATTTTAATTGTTTCCATCTTTCAAAATATGTCTAGCAAGTTTAGTTTCTAGTTGTTGTTACACAAATAAACTGGTATTAGATGCATTGCTTTCTTCCTTTCAAACATGCTTTCAAATTAGTGCTTAATGTGGTTTGAAGATTTTGCCAACATATTCTTCCAGATCATTCTCTTGTATGAGGGTGGTTGATTACATCTATCTTTCTTTTTTGGTTTACAAATGCCAATATATTCAGAAGAATGCAAACCCTGGGACCGTTTGTCATCACACTTTGATTGTAGCTCACTTCATTATTGTATNGGGGGCAACTGGAGTGTCAGGGCATGCTAAACATTCTTATTGCATTGCATACTTTAACCTCCAATTGTTTTCTCATTGCTTTTTAACACTTACCTGCCTGGATGTCACAGACATACATGCATTTAAAAACAAAACAGAACTGTTTGGCTGAAATACTAGATGTAAACACCCTTGAAACAAATGGAGTCTAGGGGCTACAGACATTAAGGATTTAAATTTATATTGTTTTTTGTGAACTGGGTGCCTGATATTTTTTGAGTCTGAAAAGTTCTTTCAGTTTTTGTTTGATTCAGATCTCAGTTTTCAATAATCAGATATGCTAGACATTAAATGCTTGGTAGACTTACTCATGTCCAAACTGTATTAGGATTAACAGTGTAGGTAGGCATCCTTCACATTCTCTGCAGAGCCCATTCATCTGATGTGTTTAGAGCAGCTTCCTGAGATCAGGCTTTGTATAAACCATTGTGGGAAGGAAGATAGTACCCCGAGACTTTGGCCTGTGTCTGTGTCTAGGTCTCCAGTTTTATATCACTTGACTATGATGCAAGATACTTGGGTTCAGCTCCTTCTCTGCCTGTGAAAACTCAAGTTTGCACTATTCACTGTGTTGGCATAGTATGGTGCTCATTGTAAGTTTATGGGGAGCAGCTCATGCTCTCAGCCTTCTATATTGACCACCTTTGCATGAAATATTTAAAGGCCAAGGAAGCTGGTGTGCTTGTTAGACCAAGAATGACTAAGGAGCAAGGAAGGAAGTTTCAATTTAAGTGTTAAATGTTTCCTCAGAGCTGAGACTGTAATCCAGACTTCCTGCCACCCACTTGAGTGCCTCTTCCAGTAGGCCATAGTATATAGTCTTTGATCATGTGGATCTTTAATTATGCAAAATGGACTGGTTTGAATAGCAAGGGAATGAATAAACTTACCTCCTGCAGTTCTTCTATTGTAGCTTAGCATTTAGGGCCATCTCCAGAATATAACAAAGGCAAGTTTAAGTCCTTTTTTGGTAGAGGCAGGCAAGGAATCAGTTTCACTTGCCCTGAAGTTATAATTCAGTTACCTGATGACTTGTGGGTACAATCACTGTCATTGCTCTTTCAAAACAGGGACATATGTCAACGCATCTAACTCCAGGATGAGGCTGCAGCTTGAAAATACAAGGTAGAAAGAGATGCCTTACAGCTGCTGAGAATTTGGGTGCCTAATCCTGAAGGGAGAGTTTCTCCCTTTTCTTGGCATGACCCAGTGCCACTCTTCAGTTGAGTTCTCTGGTTTTGGGCTCTTAAGGAACATCAGTGGTGTTTACCTTGTCTGTGCTTCAAGCACTCAGAAATCCTACATAACTCAGTGTGCATTTCACAGCTGAGGCAGATAATGTAATCTATGTGCAATAGCATTCATCACTTCTTTACAGCATGTTCTTTAAGGGTTTAGCCTCAAAGCAGCAGTTTCAGACCTTGAAAGTGTCATAGGTGTGTGGCGAGTGAGGGGATGCTGAGACCAGAATAAATGCCCATATCTCTGATCATAGTGAGAAAAGCCCAAACTAAACAGTAGCTTCAAACTGAGTCAAGTATAGCATCCATTTCAGTGGCACTTTTTCCTTGCTACTACTGTAGAGTGATCAAAATAGCAGCAAAACAAGACAAGGTAAAGTGTATTACATCTTTCCTTCTGATGGGCATTTTCAAGATGACACTTTGACAAGTGTAAACCAGAAGAACTGTGAATTGGATCTGTCCCCCCTAAATTAGCCAAGGTGACAATTCCAGAAGAAAACATGTCAAGTTATGGCTGGTGGGGTGTACACACCACGCAGAAGAGCAGAACTGAATACCCAACTGTTCTTGCACACTTTGGGTGTTTGTGGGATAATTCTGCAGGCTGATAATGATTACTTCCATATCGGGGTTAAGGCTTCAAGAGTGTTCTCTGCTTAATGTGCTTCAGTTCTTCATAATATTAGAACCTTAAGAAGTAAAGGTAGCTTACTGGAGGACCTGCACTTGTCCCTTGATGCAAGACGATTTATTTTTTCTGCTGGTGGCCTGTAGTTTTGCATTCCAGTGACTTTGGGAACTGTTTTCTTAATTGAACTATGTGGAAATAGGGGATATCATGGATGTTTAGTGGTTCATTTTGGAGCTTAAAGTCCCCTGCTTGTATAGCACGATTTAAATGAGAGAGATATCTGAGACAAAAGAAGACAAGAGATATCTGGGATAATACTGGCACAGTATGCCTACACTGCTTCATAGATTGGCCAACCTAAACTGGAAGCAGAAATTTCAGTATCTTCCTTTGGCTAATGCTTAGTGCCAAAAGCAACTAAAGTTCCTAGTTGATTACATGGTTTTTAACCAATATTATTCCATTAACCGATTTTTAACTAGCATTTACTGCCTGAATTGCTTCAGTTACCCCTTAACTGAACATCATTGAACATCCACATGCACGCAAAGATCTGTTAATCACCGCTTTACAGGCTTAGAAGCGAAAACCATACACTTACTCAGGCCCTAAACCTGGCTCGTCCTATGGATGCACCAATCTAGGGGAGTCCATTTGTGTTAATATAGGAACTGAAATTGGTTTGATGCAGCACTTGGGTGAACTTGGTAGGAAGAACCCCTTTTGTTTCCATTTCCATGTTTATTAGATAGCCCTTTAATGCGTGAGCAAGAATTTCCCTTGTTCAAAGCAGATCTGTCAGCTGGTGTGGAATTGTAAACAGGCTTTGGCCTAAGCCCATCTTCCCTGCTCCCATTGAGTGACAGGTTTTGTTTTTTAAAATGCAAATAAGTGATTTTTAGTTCAGAAGCTGGCCTTCCTCTCCACCCATGGCTTTTTTTCAAAAAGTGCTTTTTCAAGTTATGTAGGCCCAACCAGGGAGTTCAACTGCCCTGAGAATCATGACTTGCCTAGCCTGGAAAGCATTTGAACAAGTTGTCGGATCTTTGTTCCTGACCCCTGTTTTTGGCAGCTTTTCTGTTCCTGACTGAAGAGCAGGAATGCTCTGGCAGCTTTTTGGATTTTCCTGATGCTTCTGTTGACTACAGTGCTTCCATCTGTTGTCTTCAGAGGCTCCTATGACCTGGAAGGCATAGATTATCAGCTCTGGATCTCCCTGTTAGACTTCAGAGGGACAGACAAATTTTATGGCTTTTTCCTTAATTTTTAATATGAATAATGTATTAAGGGCTGTACTAAGTCAGACCTAAGAGATGATGGGAAAATAAATTGGATTATCTATTTTATGATCCCTTTGTGATTACTATACTTGGGAAAGATGTGTATTAAGGCACCACAGCAAACTTGTGCACAACTGAATGAAGCAAGGGGTGTTTCTTACCAAACCTTTAGACTTATAGTCCCATAGGTTGGCATTTGTTTGCCTTGTAGCACTTATTTATATTTGAGGCTTTGTTTTTAACTCTAGCAGTTGTCTTCTCATTTTTCCTTACTAGGGCTGTTCTAAGAGTGTTTTTCTTTTTTCCTTTTTTTTTTAAAGCTGCTACAATGTAATTACTTTTTTTATACATGTTTGGGAAATTAAGTTCTTGCCTTTATGGACTTTTTCTTATGATTAGGAGTAGCTCAGATCAGCATAATTGCAGCTTGTTCGCTCCATTTTTCACTTAAGAGTTTCAGTATTTAACTTCCTTGAAGTCATTTAGGAGTAAGATCTGAGATCAAAATCATACCCAAAACAATATATGTCAATAGTTGGCTTCAGATCTTGCTGTATGCAGTTGAAAGGATTACTATTTTTTTACTTTGCTAAAATTCTTAAAGTAGAATGAAATAGGTACATTATAATACCTTTCAGATAATCCTCATCACACCTGTTTTGGCTAATGTTTGGTACTGAATCATGATTCGTTGTGGAGTAAAAATAACACTTATGTGTAGGAAGAGGAGTTGAAAATGAAACACTGTGCTCAAAAAAATGACTAATGGTATCACTTTCAAGTAGTGAGATCTACCATCTGTGAAAGAAGGAAGTGGTGAAAGTCTTATCACCAGGTCCTTTAACAGTCCATTAGAAGACAGACTAGAATAGAAAGAATGATCCTGACTAAGCAACCTCACACAGTGAATTCCTGCTCTTAACCATTCAGGCATAGGCATGCACCAATACAACAAAGCATCAGCTAGGCAGGAATAGTAAATCATAAAAAGTATATTTCAAGGTACTTGAATATTGAAAATACATAGTATGTGGGCATGAGAAGAAGGCAAATTGTCATTAGATTTTAACTCTAGTATGATTTCTCACTTTGGTGTTGTGAAATAAAGCGAACTTTTCAGTGGGGACCATCCAGCTTTTGTAAGGCAGAAAGTTTCTGCTTTGTCTGGTAAATCCCTGTGTTCTGTGCCTCTTCCATGTCTTAAGAACAAGTTTTAAAAAAAGCTTAAAACCTGTATCTGACAGCAGTGTCAGAGACTACTTGAAAAAGTTCAAGGCATCCAGTCCTTTTGTGAATAGATGTTGTTCTCATGTGAAATATTAAGCTGTAGATTATAGCAATAGCAGGATAAGCTGTGTGATTTTTACACATCTGAGCAATGTTTTTAATACACAGAATGCTAGTCTTTGTCCATATAAGATAAAAATAAAATGCATAATATGGTTCATAGAAAGCAGACTTACTGCTAGCAGATTTTCAGAGCATACAAGATGTTCTGCTGGAACACAACTTAGGGTCCTGGTTTGTGAGAGCATAGTTACCTTTGGCATTTTTCGTTGACCTGGTTGTTCTATTTCTGCAATATCAAACCTTCGTAAATGGACAGTGAAATAAGTGAAATGAAGGTAACTTCAAAACTTAGCAAACTACACAGCATAATATATTAACTCTTTTGATGTTCATGTTCCAAAATTTTTATTTATTGGTGGAAAAATCAAAATATGTTGTAGTCTATTTGGCTTGTCAAATATTTTCTTCATGTGAAAAAAAATAACCACTTCTACGGGTTTAAAATTATTGTAATAAAATGATTCAGAATTTTCTTTAAAATTAAAGAGAAACACACAAAATATTAGTGTTTTATAATGTGTGTGTTTTTCAAAGAATAAAAATATTGAATGGTTTCAACCTTATCTGTAGCTCTAATGAATAATCTAATGATGGTACATACTGGGAAGATCTAACACAAGGGAAATATTAAGGAACTTCTTTCAAAAAAAATTTCCCAAATTAAAAGAAACTCTGCTCTGGGCATAAGTTAGAGGAAAAGGATGGATCCTGCTTTCTTCACATCAGTCTACTGAAGTCATCTGGACTACTAGCATTAAAACAACCATCTGGACTAGTCCCAGAGTATTACAGATGGTGTTCTAAGGAACATGGAATATACTTTGCGTAAGAGAGCACAGGACCTGTGTACTTTATTGACCAAGATTACTTTGAGGAATGTAAATGAGAATCAGTTGCTATAGTATTTTAAGTATCTAATAATTTACTTCATTCATAGTACTCTTTATTTTATAGTTATTTTGTGATCCATGGTGTTTATTATAAACCTAGTTTGTTTTTCCCGTGGAGACTTTTCACTGCTCAGAGAAAATAGCTTTGAAAACATATGTTGTTACATAAGAGCATGTTTGTGGGAACTTGGGGGAACTTGTGCAGACTTGCTTAATCATCCTCTGGAGAGCAACAACGTTTATTTCCTGTCTGCTTCTATTACTTGATGCCATGCCTTAAAAAGGCACTGCAACCAGGAAGAAAACATCTCTGAACAGACAGTAAACACTTGAAGATATAAAGAAAAAAATTAAAGAACCATGTGAGAGCAACTCAGTGTAAACAATAAACTAATACTGGAATGTTGCATGCTTGATCCATATACCATAATGGTAAAAATACAGTATGCAGGTTTCTCTGGACTTCAGTATAGCTCAATGAAAATCTGTGCCTGTTTGGAAGTAACTTCCAGATATGTGATTTAATATTTATTTTATTTGGCTCAAGGGCAGTCATGTTCACATGCATATAGCTTCTTAAAAATGACAGTTTTTGCAACTTGGTATTTAGGTAAGATACCCATATCCCTTGTATTCTTTTCAGTAATGTGGCAAAAACTGCTGGTTGCTGACCCTCTTTGAGACTGTCTGGTATAAAACACTCCCCAGCTTAGAAAAATCTTTTTTCATAACATGGGGAAAACTACTGGCTCTCCAAGTGACATTCTCCTTTCTGTGTCTGTGGTGTATCTCCAAGTTTCTGTTGTAATACCCAAGAAGTGTTTCATGCTGCTCTGTCCCTTTGAATCTAATTTCATGCCCCTGTTTCTAGAGCAGAGTTATTCATGTTTTTCTTAAGTGGATATTGAAACAAAACCAGAAAAATACAGGAGCTGAATACAATTGTAAGGATACCATTTTACACTATACTTCAGTGTTGTAACTTAGAGGTCAATTTTCATGAATATACTGTTTCTCTGGGTTGATATATTTGATGAGATCTAGGTACTTCAATTGTTGGGTAGATGAAGAACAGTTTAGAATGATTCATCTTGAGTCAGCCTCTGTTTTGTTAAAACGCTTCTTATTCCTCTAGCCCAAAGGTTTTTAATACCCTGTTCCTAGTGAAGTTGCTGAAGCAGTACTCCATCCTTCTTCCCAACTTGTCAGAACTTACCCTTGTCTTGAATGCTTATTTCCCCTTGATTTCTCTGGGGTTAGCCTTCAGCTTTTTCTCCTAGATGCTTTTTGTCTTCTGGTGTGAACAAAGGCAGATATTTTTAATTTTTTCTTTCACTTGAGCCCTCATGAGATTCTTATAAGACTATTTTTAGTGGTTTTTTTCTCACATGTGCACCTAACTTTTGAGCAGTCTTACCTACAAGTATGAGTTTAGATATTGTTTCTGTGCTGTTATTTGTGTATCTCTACTTCAGACCTTATGTGTTTCTACCTAGCTTAAAATCTTGATTTGTTACTGTGGAGTATCCATTTATGTTCATGATGTCTGAAACAGGTGGTGGTTTTTTCAGTCCTCTTACTGTAAAATCCCTCTTCATTTTCTATTGATAAACATGAAATATATCACCAATTCGCTGGGTCAATCAAGCGCATAGCTGTGATACCATGTCAGACAAGATAGGCAAGAGCCTTTGTCTGGGTGCTTACTTTCTAATCTCACTAATCTGTTTGCATAATACTTTTAGGATCAGGTTTTCTGGTCAGTACTAACATGTAAAACACTTTGAGGTGGCTGTCATGTCTTAATGCAAGAACCTTTTCTTTGAAAGCAAGAAATAATACCTTGCTCTGATGCAGAAAGCGTATTGCCATTGCTGGTAGGAATTGTATCATCATGGAGGTGTTTGAGGACCTCATATCTAATTGTTCTAGTTCCCATCTGTATTGTATGCCTCCAGACCTTGGAAGTTCTGTATTCAGGGGCAAAAAGTGTGTATGTGCACCCAGCAGTGGGGGCCTGTTGGAAAATGAGGTTCTGTTCAGGAGGGTCTTCCTGAACTTTCCTTCAATGGGCCAAATCAGGAAGTTAAAGGAGGATCCTCCTTCATCCTCTCACCTAAAGATGGACCAATTAAATTCGGACTACCTGTGAGACAGGAAGCTCCAAGCCAGTGTTTATTTCTTCCTTTCACCAGATAGTTCACTATTTTACTGAAGTGATAGAAAATGTCCTAACTTTTGCACAAAAATCTCTTTATGAGGTATGGACAAATTTAATTCCTTCTGTGTTTTGAGAAAGAGAGGAAGAACGTATTTCATTACCATTTTGGCTTTCAAAGTAGAACAGGGATTGTAGTCTTAAAGAAGAATTCAGCTCTACAAACCTCCCAGTCTTCCTTTAGCTTAGAGCTTTCCTTTTATTTGTGACATCTATGGAGAAGTTTGAGCTAGGACCGAGGAGTGACAGCAGTGCTCCCCTCTATGGTCTCTTCAGAGCATTGCCTCTGCAGCTTGATTTTAATTACTAAACTATTGTCACAGCTGACAGTGGCATAGCTGCTGCATTCTGCATGCTCACAGGAACATACAGAACTTCTAACTCCAAAAGAAACCTCAAATGAAATCTGAGATACGAGTTGTACCTAAGGAATAATTTTAATAGCTCCACTTCTAGGTGTAGGATGCTAATTGGGTGGCACTGATATTGTACTAAATGAACATGCATCATTGAAGTCTATTGTTGCATTGTTTTGTTTAAATCTATAGTATGCTGCCAGCAGCAGCATGCTGACGGAAAACTGTCACAACAGCGATCACTACAATCTGGGAGTTAAGTTTGACTGAAACATATGTCTTCAATTTTAATAGCTCAGCTTCCCAGATGCCCTAGAGGAGAATATTGCCTGAGAAGGAGCTTTTCATGTAAGAATAATTTGTGTTAAGTAGCTCAGTGATCTGTTTGTTAGGTTAGAGCTGACAGTTTGTTTATATTTCTAAAGGGGTATGATGAATGGGGGAGAAGTTGATGCTAATTAGCCTAAATTGTTCCTAAGAATGCAGAGCACTTTGCCAGTTTCATTGTTTCTGTTTCTTTGCACATTTTCAATAATTGAATGGAGCTCAGACCATTCATCATAATTTTAGGTAAGATGGAAATAAATGAATATAGCACAGGCCAGCCTGTACGATGGAAGATGTCACTTTAGAGGTCAATTAGATAAGACATCAAACTAGGACTAATGTAGCATTTTCTAATCCATTTCTATAAATACAGCAAATGAGTTTTCATCTAAGAAATTAATTTTCTCTGTCATGGTACTAGCATTAAGTATTTCTTGCAAAGCTACTTGTCTTATCAACATAGTGTTTTTATCTTAGACCTCAACTGTTACCTCAAGGTATGGACGTCTGACGCTCTATATGACAAAATGTGTTACTTTACAGTATACTGTATATCAGATACAATAAATCTAAAAAAACTGCTCTTGGGAGAACAAAAACGTTGGTCAGGTGTGATATGCAGAAGGTGTTAGCGAAAGGACCCACAATGAATCGGAGGCATGGCAAATGTAACAGTAGAGAAGCTTTTAATATTGTTCGTTTGACTTTAGCATGCTGTACTGCCTTTTGTTTTCAGGTTTGGGAAACATAACTCAGTTCAAATTAAAAACATCCTATCTATACACAAAATGATAATTTTATAAGAATGTATATTGTANGTGGGGATTTGGAATGTTCCATTTTCAGTCCTTATACAAGACCATTCTTTTTTAATTTATGCACATATAATACCACAGGAAGAGATGGTATAAATTTGTGGACTGTGGAGAATGAGTGAACATTTTTGAATCAGGATCTTTAAAAGGGGTGAAATTTGAGTATGATTAAGTTAGGAAAAAGGCTCGCTTACGGCGGAAGTCAGAGACTCTGTATACATTATAGGCATGTCATGGCTTTTAAAAAGTTATGCTAGAGTTCTATACAAATTCCTTCACAATTTGTATAACCCCAAACAAAATTCTGTGTGGTTCTGAACTCT
>VXAK01007212.1:37740-52700 GCA_013399435.1 Arenaria interpres | reverse complement strand
TGTGGTTCTGAACTCTTGAAAAAGTACAAAATAAAATAAAATAAAAAGGAGTGAAATAATAATAGTAGTTAGTATTCCGGTCAGGAGTGAATGTTGCTGTAGGGCAGGCTGGTAGTTTACACTGCATGGGTGTTTTGTTGGTCACTAATTTTCTTGGAAGGAAATGATCCCATGGCTTATGCTATCCGCGTTTGTGCATATTTGCCCTATAATTGGCATTTATTAAGGGGACTTTTGGTTTGATGGATGACTGTCAGGGTATTGCCTGCTAGCTTTGATGCGAATTGCTTTTGCATGAGGTTTTTTTACATTAACTCATTAGAAACTCTGCTCTGCCTCAACATGGTCTTTATTTACCTTCTGAAAATGTGAGACTTTTCAGCCCAAGTTTCAAGGGACTTCAGCGTTGTTTTATTTGTGTACCAGTGTTTCAATTTGGATAGATGAGAAGGGTACATAGCAGAAAAGTACTAAACTTTCAACTTGTGAATCTTAAAACTTATAAGAGGTTCATCTAATCAGCCTAGTTATCTTTGAAATGCTAAGCCGCTAGCAAAGTATCTTTAGTTTATAGCATTAACTTCTCTGTTCCTAAATTCTTCTCTTTGTTAACAAAAAAAGAAGCAAGCAAAATCCAGTCCCATAAAAGCAGCAGGTATAGTAATATTTTCACAGCAGGTCAATATTCAATGAACATTCAACAAATCCAGGACTGGTGTCTGAGAAACATTAGCAGTTTCTTAAAGGCTGGATTGATTTGGCCTTTTCCTGTAATGTATCTGGGACATAGGACTGTTAATTAGATTAATTAGCTATAACATGATTTATAAGGCAGTTATAATAAAACTATGGTTACCAGTGTATTTAATCGTATTGCCGTGTTTTGATTTGACATCTAGAAAAGCATACAAAAGGAATGGAAGTTGTGTGGGCTGACACTGTCACTTTGAAGGTTCTTTTAATAAAACATTTTCTCTACAAATAGCTGTGCAAAGGAGAACTATAGCTTGCTGCACAGAGCTGAGTGAAGAAATAATTGGAATGTTCAGCAGGTTAAATTCTTCCTCTGGGTTTACATTGCAGGAAGAAAATTTCATAGAGAACTTCCTACTTTTTTTTAGTTTTTCATTTTTTACTGCCTTGATGTCTGAATGAGGCACTGCGCATCTTGTGCTTGCCACACTTTAAAAAAAAAAAAAAAAACACCCCACAAAACAAACCAACAAAAAAAGCACACACTTTTTTGTGAACTCCTGGGTTGTTTTCCTGTTTTCAGTTGATGCATGGATACACTGTGTAATCTATTTCTTACAAGGCGTAGTAAATGTAAATGTAGAACTAAAAATAACATTGAACCTTGTAATTCAATATTGCTTGGATTGTAACATTTGATGTAGACAATTGACAGAGTAACATGACATGGGTCCATCTCTTCTGCAATGCAATAAATTGTGAAGGATCTGAAATTTGGGTTGATCCCAAAATGAAATTATTGATTTATTCACAGTCCTGTAAATTAATTGTGCATGTTTTTAACTTGCTTGAATGGATTCTCTGGACCAACTGACGTGCTGGAGTCAAATCATTTGTTCAAGGGTTTGCAAGCTCACAGCTTTCTTTCTTGCATGTTCTGGTTGCTGTAATTAGCTGTTGCTGCCTGAAGTCTGTTTGAATGTAATTTTTCTGTTAATTACACCTAATCCTAACACTGTCATGAGGAACTAATTTCTATTACTAGTAGTGAGACTTCTATGAGTATATAATGAACATATTAACCAAATATAATCCTATTCTTATGAATTTGTAAATTGAAAGGCCTATTAACCTCACTGAACTGGAAAAAAGTTCATTGACAGTGTTTGAAATGTTCAGCTCCCTTTTATTTATTTTTCATGGCTTGATATAGTACCCACAAGATATCAATGCCAGAAGAAACTGAAACTAAGTGACCAAATATTTTGTTTGTTTAATTTTAAAAATTAACTTCATCTTTTACCCTTGCCTAGGGGTGGTAGGGAATGGGGAGCAACAGATTTGGCAGAAGAATGTTTACCCATGATTTAAGCTTTTGAGTTCCATCCTGAGAGAGACTCCAAATACAAACTTGAGTTTGAATTACTAATTTTGTTGTGGTTGTGATGCCAGTATAAAAGAAGCAAGATTTATAGTCATCAAACTGAAGCACGGAAAACAAATTATCAGTTGCTATTCCATGCTTGTTTTTAGTAAAAAACAAATCTCAGACTTTTACTCATAAGTCAAGTAACACAAAATCAAAAGTTCTTACTGTCTAGGGAGTTTTATTTTCCCCACAAGGACTATCAAGTGGTTCATTATTGAACTTGACTAGACAGAAGCAGTTGGTGACAGTAGTGATTAGGTAGCCCCTTCCTTTGACATAATGAACAATCAAATAATGAAGAGGACACAGTTTGTTCACATTCATTTTCATGGCTTATTTGACTCAGGAGGCTTGTCTAACAATAAATGCACAGGACCAAAAGTTGGACTTTCTGGCTTTTGCTAGTTCAGCTGCTGTTCTGCTCTGTGGCAGAGAGGGATTTGTATGGGTAAGTGGAGGAAAATGGAGCTAGACTTCTTGCAATGGTCAGCTGAGATTGGAGCCCAGGAATCTTTAGTGGCAGCTAGAGGTGCCATGCCCCAGAGCAATGCCTGGCACAAAGAGGCCCTCATAAATTGAAGCAGTAGCAGTTTTGAGCTGTCACTGTCAGTCTTGCTGAAACTTAGAATTGATAATTTATGTTCCTGAAATCCCAAGTTATCTCCATTCCTTCAGCCTTTTGAGTTATATTCCTACCTGTGTAAGTCCACATCTGTAACTTATTTGAGGAACAATAAGGCTGATTAATAATATCAGAGAGGTGAGTGTTTAAAGGTCACTACTGTCCTGGCTAGTTAGTATGCCATGTGTTGAGTTAGAGCGAAAAGTGGAGATTCAGGGCTGTTTCTGGCAATACTCATAGTACAGAAAGGGGAAGATGTCTGAAGTGCACATTTCAGTCAGTAGGCTGTTTTCTCTGCTTTAAGAAGTTTCTCCTTATTTTTTTTGACACCCTGCAAAAGACATCAAAGGATATGATTTTACTTACACAAGGACAAGTTCCCTCTGGCACCACAAGGGTTGAACTGAATTGGAGTCTTCAAGGACAGCCTGGCATACACTGAGGTATTGAGAAGAGGACTTCCGTCACCTACTTCCTTGTGGGAGAGACACATTGCTAAGCTTAACAAGACTGTGACTGCTCACTCACGGTATCTTTTCCCTGCCCTCACTGGCTGGAACAGGCATCTTATGCATAGCTGAAGTCAGGTGGTTGATTCCACAGCTAGTTTTCTTCAAATAACTGGCTAATTATTTGCTATGTAACTGACAGACAAAGAGCCTATATCTGCAAAATAAGCCGGTACTATGCTCTGAAAGTAGAATCCAGTTCTTTGAAACAGGAACTTTTATTCCCGATAAACAGAAGAGGGAACCCATCTAAGTGAAAATGCAGAGGATGAGACTCCTACTGAAGAACTAAGAACTGGCAGTTTCAAGTAGCTGGACTTTGGCCAAAGTGGATGAATACAGGAAAGGATAGCATTTTAGTCTTATAATTGAGGCACACTGATATGTTGTCAAGAGTCATGAATTCCTGTTTTAATGGGAATTTGTGTTACAACATGTATAAAAAATGCTGAAACTACTGGATCTAGAAATGAATTCCACACCTTCTTGCTTTGGAGAAGTACCTCAAGCACTAACATTAGTCTTGAGTATCCATTCTCTTTTTGCCAAAAGATTTCAGTTCTCCATCTACAACTCATCAGCTTGAAGTCCACAGATAGGTGGGCAACAGGGGATCTTAGAGTTTCACATATAGAGGATGCAGCAGAAAATGATTTCATCTGCCTCTGCAGCCTGTAACATACTAAAATGTGGGTTATAGTGTGTGTTGTCAGATGTCTTGGGCATAAATTATGTAGCACTCCTGAAAATCCAAATTTGAATTCTCTTGCCCCTTTGACTGGGGTCAAAGACTTCCCTGACAGCCACTGAAGTTAACAGTATATATGAGTACCCAAAAGCTAGTAGCCTTCTAAAATACTTCTTGGGCATCTGAGTTTAAATTGCTGTGTAGGTCTAGCTCTAAAATAATTGTGTCAGTGGTCCTATGTCGGGATTTTCAGGTGTTCGGGTAACTTGCTACCATGGTAACCTGGTGAATCACGCACCAAAAGTATTAAACCTACCCATTGGTATATATATGTGTGAAAATTCTGCTTAGAACTTCTTACAGACATTACTAAATCTACTACTGTGTGGTGGTAGTTAAGCAAAAACTTGTAAAATAACTTTCAAACAACTTTTGCCAAAAGTGAGTTTAAAAACAGTCAAAATGTTTCATAGATTTTGTTCCAGTGTGCAAGCCAACCTTTGAAAACTGGTTGAAAAGAAGAATTTCAGGTGTTAATTTGAATTTGATATAAAATCACCCAGTATACATGAATTCCTGAGGTGGCTGGATAGAGAAGACTAGTTCCACCTCCGCTCTGCTATAAAGAAGTGTGTTACAAATTCTACATGCTGCCAATGGCAAACCCCATGTTTCACTAGCTATTTCAGACGTAGGTATGAAAAATAATGGCTTTAAGAGGAAAGTTACAATTAAAACTAAGCATTTATTGTTATGGAATTAGAAAGAGGAAAAAGAAGCATCAGGGCTATGCATCAGTTTACAGTACAGCAGCAAACATGGTTTTGTTTTTCCAAGGACTATACAGGGAATCTCTCCGTTTTGACTGCTTACGCTTGTCAGGCACACAGAAGATGTGTTTAAGCGAGTAGACCTGGAAGCATTTCCAACCTCAGGGGTCTGGGCATGTCTGACTCTGACCTCATCTCATGTTGCAGCAAAACTTGAGTACACACTAAGCCTTCTGCCTCAGCCTGCAGCCATGTATCCCAACAGTGGTCTGAGACCCAGCTTTCTACTGGTTCCTTTCTCCTTCCTGCTGTCCCCTCAGGTGCTATTGATTGATGGGAGGGAAACCTGAGTATGAGGCCAGATGGGAGCCAGACCATGCAATAGCTCATCAGCCTGCTCTGGGTGATGAGGAGCCCAAGGTACATGGTGACATAAAATGTTCTGCAGTAGGCATCTAGCTCATCAGCCTAGGTGCAGCCAGAAAGTAACTCCGGGGTAGCTTGTCTACCTCTCATCTAAGCAGGTAGAAGAAGTTACTTATGTTACTGTGTATTTATTGACTAGTATGTGACTGCACAATTGAAGGCTTCAGATATGACTTCTCACTAAATCACCAACAGGTTTAATTTTACATAAAGGAGAATCAATAACACTGTCTATAATGGTGCATCTTCAAACAGTTTGTGGTAAACTGTTAAGAGTGATACAGATGCATTTCTTGCATCTTAATGTCTAGGATTACAGGGTGAATCCTTTCTTATTGACGGAAAAAAGTTAAAAGAGAAACCCTTTGGTTGCAGAAGGTAGTAGTCACTTCCACAAAGCAGGGAAAAGAACTGCATTTGTCAAAAAATGTTTTCTGCAGGTTGTACCTGACTGGGAGACAGTAGTATGAATAAACAGCATGAAAGCTGGTTTAAAAGAGTTAGTTATATATGTACATTGGGAAATCACAAAGATGTAGGAATTTTAGTCTTCTGAGGAAGTGTTATTTCTGGCAGGTTTCTAATGTGTTATTTAAAATGTAAATTATGCTAACTGGCATTTAGCACTGTTAGAAGTCTGTAGATATTTTCATATGGCTATATTTGTAAGTGAAAAATAGAAAATTGTGTGGGTAAAAAAAAATAACCTGAACACTCAGATTTGGGACGAGACAAAAGAAAAAAGTTACCCATTTAAAATCCAGAGAACTTTACAATGCTGCAAGTAAGTAGAAGCAGATGTTGTAAAGTTTAGAAAAATCAAGACATTATTTTCCTGTTTCCACTGAATATTTCTAAACACATTATAAATAAGCTTTGAAGTAGTACAAAATACTGTGTTTGTTTTGCTGATAGCATCTTTTTTTATAAAAAACTTTATCAATGCTTGTTTAAGTTATAGACTAAATGATATCTGTGTGGTTAAACAACTGGCTGTATCTCTTGCAAGTACAATGCTAAACTACTTGCAGTGTTTCAGCCCTTCAAAAGCCTGTTTGATTGATCTTCTGAGTTTAATTTTAAACAGATTAAATATTGTCTGTTTACAGAATGTAAATATTAAATGCTAGTTTTTTGCAAGTTCCTCAAAAGAATATGATTTTCTTTTGTTGCAGTAAAAAAGTAGTTTTATATCAATAAATTGTTCTTAAACACTTATCTAAGTCAGTAAAATAGTAATTTTGGGTGTCTCGATCATCTTTTCTAGGCATATGATTTAATTTCAATAAATGTTTAGAGGCTTTAATAAGCAAATACATTGTTCCATATTTGTGATTCTAAAGGCACTTATTAAATATCATGCACGTTAAGTCTTTTATGTGGTTCTATTAAAAAGGGACCACTGAAGAAGAGACTTGCTGAATTGCAAGGTGTCTGTTAGAGGAAGCCAAGTGTTTCCACGTAGCAATCATGTATTTGGGAGGTAACACATCCTGGGGAGACTAGAATTGCAAGTTACTTGAATTATATCCAATTAGTAGCCAGCTTTAGTTTGAAAAACAGCTTCACGTGACAACACTGTCATTCCTCAATTTGTGAGTCCCAGGGAGACTGGCTTGAGGAATCCAGTAGTCTTGATATTTTCCACACTATATTAATATTCATCCCAATATATTGATATTCCTTCACAGTCAGTGAAGTCTATTTTTATAGCACTAAGGTTCTGAGCTTGAGAGGGGTAGAGAAGGAAACATTTTCTCATTTTGCCATTTCCAGCGCAAGCTTCCTGGTGAGCAGATATACACAAACTGCAGTAAGCACTAGTTTTGAGTGGCTGATCAAGTGACAAATACTTTGTCTTCACCTTCTTACTTACTGGCTTGATCAGACTACAGTGTCAGAAACTGTAATCTTACAATTGTAATCTCTTATAAGATTTTTTTTTTATCTGAGATTTGAATATATATTTGATTGAAATGAAATGGCATTTAATGGCCTCCGCAAAGTTTTCATGCATGTAGATTCCTTCGCATCCCTGAATGATAGAGGAGCAAGCATCCATGTTCACTGGTGGTGTATATACAAGTGCAAATAACATATGCAACAAAAGCAAACTCCCCTCAGGTCACTTTAGATGGCTGTGTTTGTGTTAGTTGTACTGGTCTCTCTATAGTCCTTAGGTATAAGTAAGTCTCTTCAGGATACTTGTTATCTGACCTGTTTTAGCAACCTTTCTTAGGGTGAGTCAAACCATGAAAAATAGCACTTGTTTCTCTGACTACAAAGTGACTCTGATCAGTTATCTCACAGACATCAGTGCTGGTTCAGAGGAACTTCCTTACATCAATACACACTTTGAATAACTAGTTTCCTCTCTTTATTACCTACTTTTCTGAATTCCTCTAGCTTCTAAGTAGAGCAATATTATGGTGTGTTTTTTTTTTTTTAAACTTAGTCCATCTCAGTTGCTTGAACATAAATTGTCATAGCAGAAGTTTCTGGCATAGCTGCATATGTAGATTTGTGATGTTCGGCTCAATTTGAGATGGTTCACTTCCCAGAAGAAAATGCAACTATCTGAACCCTTTTTTGATACCAGAACCAATCATGTTTTCATAGATAATCAGTTCTTAATTACCTAGGATAGGGAAAAGGAAGGATTGCAATAACTCCAATAAGCAAAGCCACAGGAAATGAGTAAATCAAGCCATAAGAATGTACGCTGAGGGCTTAACAGAGCAATGAGAGAAAACTTTGGTGACCATAACAGTGGACATAAAGGCACTTGGCCTAACGATGAGACGCGTCTGCACTGGTGCAGCTCTTCTGGATTAAGGTTCTATCTGTACCTAAAGTGGTTCATACCCAAATTTGGAATCTGTGCAGCCCTGGTTCCATTAAACAGCTCACAGACGAGTGGCATTTGACTGTTTTAGATCTGTACTGCTTCATGCACAATATGTATTGCACCAGTGAGAATGCAGGGCATGGAACACCAAAAAAAACAGAAAAAAAAATACATTTTTTTTTCCATTCATGTAATTATCCCATCAATACTCTTATAACTCACAGCATACCTAAAATCTGCATCTCGGGGCAATCGTAATGTGTCTGCAGCCTGCATTTTACTTCCTTTAATTTTTGTTAATTCAATTATGTACATCTCTGAAGCCAGATATTCACCAAGCTGCAAGACCTTTCAATCAAAGCATCACCTGCACTCCATTACTGACCTAGTCATGTTTCCATTCAGTCCTTCACCTCTGTGAACAAACAGCCTTACTGATGTTCCAGGTAGGTCATAGCATGGCAAGTGGCTTTCATTTACTAGAACTGCAAGCTCCTTTGGTCCCTCTTTCCCTTATGTTTGTAGTCTACTTGGCACTAGGAGCCCTGAGTTTGGGTTTGGTTTTGGTTTTTTTCACCGTAGACACTAGCATAATGAAAATAGTACAAGTACCCAAGTTGACTGAGGACTTGAGTGAAGCACAACTTTTATTGCATATGCCAACTTTCAGCCATCAAAAGGTAACTTAATTTGGCCTTCTGAGAAACTAAATTTTGGTTTTAGAGCCATAATGATTAAAAAAGGTTGGGAGGAAAAGAAGAGTGTTCAAAATGTTTATGAAAACCGCATACTACTAGGAAAAATCTCCATCACTGTATTTAAAATTATTTTTTGAAACTGGGAAAGTTGTATAAGCAATTTTGTAGTAATTTTTTAATGAATAAATTCTATTAACATTCTCTGTCTCTTCTTGCATGAATTAGTTCATTGCATGATTTACTCTTGTTTTCAGAAAAGAAGCTCAGAATCCACTTAAATGAGAAAAATATGAAGTCCGCATGTATTAATAGTCCTTTTCTCACCTTTAATCTTCACCAAAAAATGTGGTTCTACAGTCACTGATGATTTTTACAGGATATTTCAGGTACAGACATATAGTTATTTGCAATAGTTCATTTTACTAAATTACTGAAATATTTCCAGGCTAAGAGCACCATTGCTACACTAGGCTTATTAAATTGCAGTGGTAACAGCAATCAGACTAAGTTCTCTGATCTGTGCTGTTTCAGAAGCAGAGCACAGGAGAATATTTTCCTTCTCCTAGTTCATTATAGTAGATATCCTCAGCTTCATGTATCACATACATTAACGTTTACACAGGAGCTGAAATAAACCAAGATGTCCCACAATTCATACTGGTTTTTGAAAGTACAGAATTTCTTTTTGGTACAACATAGGTTTCTATACACTGTGCCACTTCCTTCAGTGGGCCACAATATTAAATAATGCAATGCATTAACTTTTCCTGCAACCAGACCTGCTTCTTGCCACTTGCCCTGAAGGCATTTGCCTGTCATTCTGGATTGTTCTGGCATTATACTTCCATTTATCATATTGCTTTCAGCTCTTGCCTTGAAGGACATCTCTGAAAAGCTTCCCATGCAGAAGACTCTACTATGACTTCTGAAATGCAAAGGACTCTCCGCTAGAAGCGTGAACTGTGTCTAGACATTGTGATGTTTTTCATTACCAAAAATCTGGGCCTCACTAAATGATAGGGTAAACTCATTAAGAATATAGAGTAACTATCCACGTTCTTTCTTTGACTCTTAACAGTAAAAAGATGAATTATTGCTCCTAGCTTAGAACATCACTGCTTTATACTTCACTGCATTTATTTTTTTCATATAATATTTTCTTTCCTTACTTGTGCTGTACTTTTTGTTCAGGCCTCTAGAAGACTATTGTTTAGGAAGGTGGAAAGCTTGAAGGCATATAGGACAACAGGACAAGCAAAGAGATGGATGTGTGAGGAGGAAGATATGTCAGAAATAATAGAAAAATGAATTGTTTTGAAGCCTGGGGGTTACATTTTTTTTTCCAAAAGGGCAAAGATAATTAAAGTTGGGTAGATCCCACTGACTAATGAATGAGGAGATGGACATAATTCAGAGCTGGGCTGTTAAGATTTTTTTGTTTGTTTACTGAAGAAGACTGTGAAGACATCTGCAGTTACTAGGTAGTAATATGTGAAAACAAATTAAATCAATATCACTTTACAATTTATTTTCCATTTTGTACATTATGTAAGCTGAGACATCATCTAGTGTCTCTGTTGTATACTTTTAAGAGGAGGATTCAATTCTGAAGTCCTGTGTGGAGCACTGTAAGAATAGCTTACACAGCAAGCATACAGAGTGAACACTGCTACCGCTTTCCTTTATTGCGGTATGCTCAGTTATGCTTTCCTGTTAGAAGTCCTAAGAGTCTTGTGTGGGAGAGCTGGTTAATGAAATACCTTGACCTGTATCTCCTTAACACATAGTAGTGGTGCTTTCATGCTTCTGTTCCTTTTTTTTTTTTTTTCTCCTAGAGTTAGAACAAGATAATGTAACATTCCTTTTGCATGTTTATTTCTTGCTTGTCATGTGTGAGAAGAGTCTTCTAAATTATACAGGAACTCCATAATCTTAAGCCATGAATGAAAAATTACGGAGAACCCAAGAGTGCACACTAACTTGCAGGTAGATCTGAATTAAAAAAAGACCCAAACCAACCCACAATAGAAGGGCCCCTAAGATAGGAAGCTCTTGGATATAGTAACAGTTCCAACACTTCCAAGTATATGTGCATCTTGGTAGTTTTGTGTACTCAGCTACATGCTATTTTCCTCACAGTAGTTGCATTTATCAACATTCTTGAAATCAGGTTTTCCAAATTTGATATATGTGTAGCTGCATCCTAAAATTGAGCCAAGAACACCAACGTTGCTGTCAATGATGGTATTTACCTTAGATCTTGGCCCTGGTGGTGATAGCTGCTACCATCACTGCTAGTGAAGTGGAAAATCCCTTGCCTCTAATATTTTGGTGCATATATTTATCTTGCTTATCTGTTTGTTAAACATTGGACAGTGTATGCAGTCTAGCAAAACTATTATGAATGTGCTGTAATTAATATAATCAGTTTGTAGTGCTATTTAAGAAAACATGTTTCTACTAAGATAGAAAACTTGAAATTCCAGCTTTCCTCAAAATTCTTAGTGGGGAAAAATAGCCTCTACGAGCAGATGAAGTCAGTCATGAAATGTGAGCCACTTCAGACAATCAGGGGTAGCTGATTCCAAAGCCAAAGCACCCTTGTTTGAGAACACCTTTCTCTTAATTCCCAGCTGTTCATATCCACTGGACTTCAACAGAGTCCTCTGCTGTATTGGGTGGAGAGGAAGTAACTTCTTCAGGCCCAACTCTTTACCAGGACTCCTGGTATGTACTTGTGCTTGGCGCTGATAGTCTCTTCATTCATAGAAGGGAAACTTCCCGTCCTACCTACATTGGCATATCAATGCTATAGCATTTCATCACAACTTAAAAGAGCATCATATGTTTTTATTTGTATGGATAGATGAAATGGTGTTAAGGCTGTAACATTAAATTAGAACAATTATGATCTTTGAGGAAGAGACAGACTTCAGCATTTCTTTGTTCTGATAAGTTTAATTTATTCACTTCCCAGGAATACAATTGTTTACATGGATGCCCATATTTCTGGCTTTTTCTGGTGTTGAGGGAACTGATAATGTAATCTTTTCATATATATATTCTTCATATGTTCTGTGATTTATTTATGATATAGAAAAAATCAAAGCCCTGTACCTGACATATGACATGGAAGGTAGTAATGTCATGTATGTTCTGCTGGAATTTGTTTCACATTTTTTTAGTGCAGCAAAGATGGTACTGCACAAATGAACCCAACTTTCTCAGGTAACTAATTTAACGACCAAGCATCTAGTCCCCTGATTTTATTGAGCTTTTCAGCTTTTTGGCTGGAAATATTTAGCATATTAAAGATAAAGTCCATTCTTGAATGGCAGTCTGTGAGGCCAGAAAAAGATAGCAGAGAGTACACTGATAAATTCTTGGTTGGTTGTTTCCTGAGAAGAAATACAGTATTTTATACTAAACATATAAACCATGACTTTCTGCATGGATGTACTGCTTTGCTGTAGTATTGGGAGTAGCCAAGGAAAATGTAACCAAGGTAGTCACAAATCATCCATCAGAGTAGGATGTTTTTTCAATTCAAAGTAGTAGAAAGTAATGTGAGAATTGAGCACCTGCAAGGAGCCTAGGAACATCTCTGAACTATTTGACCTGACAAACTGATGATGTTACTACTCCTGATTAGTCTGAGATTTGGTACTTTCCTAGCCTAGTTTGCCAGTTATGGAAGAACATTTTTTTGAGGGGGAGGGATGGCTTTGGGTTTGTGGTTTTGGGATTTTTTAGTAAATCGCCGCCCATATCTTTAGTGCAAGGATGCGCACTGTAGATTTTTATTTTTGTAAACTAAGGAGCAATTTTTTTCTAGGATTTTTCTTGATTCATTTATTGGTAGCACATTCCCGGGTTGCTGTACAGTTCCTCTCTAAGTAGACTGGCTAGAGGAATGACGTTAATTCTCAGTTGCCAAAGCTTTTATATATGCCACATGTGCAATGGTGATACCAATGTGACAAATTGCAGAGTCATCTGATAAATTGTATTTACATCCACCTTTGACCACCTCACCTGCTTTCTGCCACTAATCTACCTCCATTGGGATTTATTCAACATTCCAAACTTTGGAGTAGCTTCAAACATCTGCTAATTTAAAAAAAAAAAACAACCTGCCAAAGAAAAATTTCCTGCCTTTCTCCTAGCCAATGAAGTACTCTCTGCCTCCAAAAAATACACTGGCCTATGTAAAAAAAAATTCGGTAATAATCAGCTGTACACCCATGTCAAAGTTTAGTACTTTAAACCTTCATATTTTAGACACTTTTGGCTTCAGTCAGATATACTGTCTGGGGCTGTCCTGAGATACTCAACTTTAAACTTGGATGTTTTTATCTATAAAATTCTATTAACATGCAGTTGATTTCAGTTCATATGTGCAAAGTTAGCTTGTGTGCCCAGTGATGTTAGTGGAGCAGTTTTGGGCTGCTGAGAACTTGAAAAAAAGTCTTCAGTTACGGTGCAGATACCCCTGCTGGAAGCTCTGGCCTGTGACTCCTTTGAAATTATATTGGTGTCCATTATTAATAAATTGCCTAAAAGCTTCGGTCTTTGGAAGATTATCATTTAATTCTAGCAGGACAGTGTATTGGCAGTATTTTTATTTAAGCTCTGATGGCTCCATGTACTTAATCATAGACCTGTATTTAAATTTGACATTAGGCATTTGCTTCAGAGGGTACCTTTGAAGCAAGATGTGAGTTGGCTTTTGAAAAACTTTCTCAAGCTAAGTCACAGACCGTTTACTCTCTGTTAATGGCAGATGGCTGATCTTAAGGGGAACAGAAACAAGTGGCTTCACAAAGCAGTTAGATATTTGCAGCTGTATTTAAAAACAGACTTTATGAACTGCTTAGTTAATGCTACTGAGGAGAACAGCTAAATGCAAGACTTCTAATATGAAAAAATGAGAGCACCAGTAAATATGTGGAATAGTTTGGGATAGCAGCCCGACATCTGTGGTATGAAGAGTTGGCCAGGAAATACGCTGCAACAGGCTGTGCTTTACAGTCTACAGTATTCTTGGCTCCAGTATCTTATTCAACAATAAAAATTAATGTGCAATATAATGTCTGATAGTCACCACTGTTGTGAAAATATGATCACATGTGGAAGTATTTCATAACCATTTACAAACATCTCTTTGCTTTTAAAATTGTACTTATGTACTGATTTAAAATATTTCTTATTACCTAATAGGGAATGTACTTCTAAATAATTATCTTCTCAAAACTGTTCACCCCACCCCTTCAAGCAGACACTTTGAAGAGATCACCACTTTTGTGACTCATCCAAAATGTGTGAAATAGCTTGTTGTGCTGTATCAAGCTGTTAAACAGGCCCCTTGTCAACTGAGTACATTCTTTTCAAAATTGTTGGAGATACTGGGACAGAGAGAAGTAAACAAAAATGAGCCACTTTAATTTATGGTAGGAATACTCAACACACGTTTCCCAAATAGTCACTAAAGGGAAAACACATTTTTTCCACAATAAAATGTAGTTACTGTGAAAAATGCCAGGCCAATAAAATTAGAAACTGATGTTTTCTAATAGATTTGTGAGAGTACAGTGAGAAACTGTAGAAACTATTCATTATTGCTGCTAAATATATCTAAAAATCATAATGGAGACTACTACTAGTATTTATAGGCATTTTTGGAAGGGATATTTAAATTATGCTTTTAGAATTAATTTCTGTATATGAAAATATAAATACGGTTGTGGCAAGAACAGGACTCATCAGTAAGAATTCGTGAATCTGATTTTTTTTTTTAAGTATCTCCTCTGGAAAAATTCCTGTTTATAACTTCTAGAAAGACTTCTGTGTTATTTAAAACTTGTTTTAATGTAATGAATTGTGCTTAACATGGATAGGGTCTTACACAAGTGAACGTGGCAAACACTGAGATTAATCAATCATTTAATTTCTCTTCCCTTTAAAAGAAGTAGGGAGACAAGGAGTGGAGAAAAGTGAGAAGAAAATAATAATATGAATTAATATGCAGATGAAACACAAAATGAGTACACAATATTTCTTTTCCCCTTCACTTCTGTTGATATAAGGTCTTCTGGGATTTAAATATCTTCTAAATTTATTTTTGTCCAGGATCAAATTTTCCTACTGATAACATGAGGGAGGAATTGGCATATATAAAGTATCACTTCTGAGAGTATAAAAACACGTATTTATCTTTTCAGTATTTGTTAGCGTGCTTTGTGTTTCTCTGAAACTGTTCTCTAAACCTTGCTCAGTT
>VXAK01007212.1:0-37689 GCA_013399435.1 Arenaria interpres | reverse complement strand
AAAAAAAAACACCCCAAAAAACATCTGGGAAGACAGGCAATGAAAAGGTATTCTGAATTATTTTAAATTGCGAAGTATGGATGTTAGTATGTGTATATATAAATATATGTATGCATATAGACGTATATATGTATGTATACTAATATTCCAAAGTTATATTAACGTAGTGCGCTATATTTATAAAGATGTAATGCTTTATAGCAGTGCCAGAATTGAGTTTTTAAGTATTTTGTTTCACTATTTAGTGTACCTTTTGGAAATGGAACACATGCTTCTGAGGCAACTTCATAATATCTAGAGATCAGTTGCTGGGATGTACTTTTTTTTTTTAGGTTTAACATATTTCTGTTGTTCCTGGAAATCAGGTGAAACTTTTAGTTGTTTACTTAATTGTGCTTTTAAGCTGCCACGTGGCAGCAGAAGCAAGGAAACTTCACATTCTGCACTCTGCTGTCAGCTTTAAAAGCACATCAACAAGTATAGGGTATCAAATTCACATGTCTGTTTTTCCATGGCAAATAAGGGTTACCCTGTAGTGTAATATTAAAAGAAAAACAAGGTGATGTGTTTTGAAGAGAAGCTACTTTTAGTATTGACTTCGCTTTTTCATTAGTCATTATGTGTTGAAGTAATTTCAGTTATTTGATAGAAGAATCCCTATAGCCTAATTAATTCATCTTGATTCACTATAACGTAGTTGAGAATGCTACTCAGTGTGTCATTGTGATAAGCATTGCATGTCTGGGATGTGCACATGTTTGTCACAGTGTCTTTCTGGTTTTGGTTCACTTGCTTCTCAACGTCTTCCCAGCTGGGTTTGCCCCTGACTCCCTGTGAATGAGTTGGCGCACTTGTGGCGTAACCTGTGTGATGTTTCTTGTGTGAGAAACGTCGTGCTTAGCTGAGCTACTCTTCCCCCCAACTTCTCAGCTCTGATCCTCCCACAAAAGTGAAAAAAGAGAGCAAAAGTGCAACACAGCTAGCAACAAATAGCAAAAAAAGCGAATGAGAATAGAAGGGGAAGAAGATAAAACCTGGTTTCTTCAAATTGTTTTTCATTTTGATTACAAATTGATCTAGCCTCCATTAAAATGAATGTAAGTCCATTTGAATTTATTGAAATTGGATTCAGTTGTTACTTGCTAAATTGAATTTGTTTTCAAGTACATTTAGTGTCTTTTGGAATGGAAAGTTGTGAAATACTCATAAATGTAGATTTTTAAACTGTTGGGATGCAGTCAATTTTAGAACAGTATTGTCAACCAATGTTGAACCTCTTGTATAAATTATTACAATGTCGTTTAAAAATAACATCAGTTTTGCTGTTTGTTACAGAGTTGCTGCTTGAGATGATTATCAACAAATACTTGAGCATTTTGGGGTTTTTTTTCTGCTTTGATCTCCATATTTAAATGCTATAGTACTAGGGTTAGAAATACTGTGCAAGAGTCATTACACAAATTCCATGCTTCATTACATGGAAATAGAACATTTTGATTGTAGATTTTGGAAAAGATTGGGTTTGCACATATAAATTCAGGGCCATACCTACAGACTCGTCCTTTATTAAGCCTTTTAATAAATATATATGTATTTTAATTTCATAGTGTAATGATTACTTTGCCTTGAATTTCACTAGATGTTCAGGTAAAAAAAAGCACATAAATTATTTTTTTAATATAACATATTGTGGCTTTGGAAGAAGAGAATGGGGATGTTTTGACAATAAAATGTGTGGCATTTCCTGTTGGTTGAAATTTTGGTTTGCTTACTAAGTTAATATTTAATGTTAGCATTGGCAAGGCAAACTTCTCTAGGAAAATATCAGTGCGAATTTTACTAGTGAGATGGGAGTACAGGCCATAAAAATTCTCAGTTTCGCTTTTAAAAACTTAATCCATTTGTCCAAGAGGAATGAATACAGAAGGACTAGAGGTTTTGAACTTCCCTCACATCTGCGTATAGCAGTGTATTTTGACTCCAAGCACAATAAAACAATCGTACTTGCTGGTGGTATATGACATAATGACCCAAATATGTTTTTAAAAAATCATTTACTGCTGTACATAAACAGCTAAGTTAGCACAAGGGATGATAAAATAACATTGGTAATTCTTCCTTTAGCTGGGAACCATTGGTGGCCCATTAGGATTCCAGATGTAGCCATGTGTGCTTTTCCATTTGTTTTCTAATGTCTAGTGCTTGGGCCCTTGGTACCTTGGCTGTGGTTGTCAAGCGTGTTGGCTTTTCAGCTTGAGGTCTTCCTGGAGAAACACACTGGCCTAGCTAATAGCTATAAAGCAGCTTATTGTCTTGGGCCTAGTTTGTTGGGACTAGCCAGAGTGAGGGCAGCTTCCTGTCAAAGGTCAAACACCAGCTTGACCGAGTTTTCTATGATAAACACTTGCGACTGAACCTCAAAATGTAGATGGTAAAATAGAACTAACAAGACATTTTAAAAGACAGCAATCTGTGACAATTCATATCTACTAAGAGTACATTGGATTACGTTCAGGTATTCAAGTATTATGTGGAAAACATTCTCTAATTTCTTTTGCAGGCAATAAGTTACGGTACTAAAATGGAATAATGAAAGAGGAAAAAAAGTACTAGAGAAAGTACTAATGATGAGTTTTCTTTGCCTGAAAGCTAGAATATAATCTTCACTTTGTTTTGTATGTCAGGATTCACAGCTGTCTTCAGCTATTGATAATCTTTTGATGTTGATTTAAGTAAAAACACTTAACACATCAAGCTTACATTAAGCAAAGGCATGGTAAGAACAGAGCTGCTGCTAATTTGACGTCAGTGTACTGGTACTTGTTTATATAGATTCTGACTGTCAAAATTATTGACTTGCTTAGTCCAGCTGAGTTTCTTGGGACTATTTATATGAGTAGCTCTCATCTAGAAGCAATTGTTTGTCATTCTGGCCCTACCTGATTTCAGTGAGGATATTTGAATAAGCACTGTTCAGTGTCATTACAGCCTACAGTGTTGTGAATGCCGCTATTGAAATAGAAATTTATTGTGAAAAACGTTGGTTGGTTTTGTGCACTTTTTGGTTTTCTTTTGTTGTTTGTTGGATTATTTTTTTTAAAATTCTTTATTATACACGTGTGTTTGAATAGAACTGAGACCAAAACAAGGCAAGCCGGCCATCCTTGAACTGTTTGTGAATGTGCATATCATTGTTTTCATATGTGTCTGTATTTTATATAATCACCTATCAGTATAATACAAATTGATCTGAGTTCACCCTTTTTGAAGTTCAAGAACATTGTAGAACTCTAAGGTTCTATTGCATCATCTATATTAACTATGCTTACCTGGCATGAAGAACATTTTGATTTTCTTAGCTTTAAAACCATGCATTTTTAAATGTCCATGGGGACATTTCTGAAAGAATATATATTTAAAATAAGATTTTTTTAATTTTATATGTAAGATAGTCTTAAGCTTTCCACTACAATTAAACTAAACAATCTAGATTCAATAATAAATGTAGGTTTGTAGATCCACTAGTAAATACAGAACACAAAAAACAGGATTCATTACTTAAGATGCAAAGCACAAAATCATTACCAGAGACCAAATGTACCTATGTGTCTTAGGAAGTGCTGGTGGCAACCTGTTTAACTTCTGCTTGTGACAATCCAGATTTATATTATTCTTAAGGCCAAATAGCAGAACATTTTTGCCCATTGGTAAGAACGTTGTGTGAGTACTTCAGCTGAAGTCATGAGGACTAGTTGTGCACCTCTGGTCTTCTGGAAGACCAGTTTGAGAGGGTTCTGACCCAAATTAACCACAGCCTATCCTCATTGGTAATGAGGCTGTGGCCTAGATGGGATGATAACCCTCCGTTCCACTGGTAAGGCTTCCTGTGCAGCAAAGACTGCAGAAATCCTGAGGTCACAGCCAGAAGGTGGTTGCTGGTTCATGGTTAGGACCATCAAATGCAATGAGAAATGCTACTTTTTGGTGTGTTTTTTGTTGTTGTTTTTCCTCTACTTGTTACCAAAGTGATTCTCAGAATAGAAAATAGGCTTGCAGACCTTTACCAAAATACCTGAACGAGCACTTCAGAAACAAAATTAAACTGAAAGTGGATTTCTGGGAGGGAGGCATAGGCAGAGGGGGAAAGAGTGTATAGACAGAGAGCAATGAAGTTAAAGGCCCAAGCAGATGAGAGTAGCTTCATCTTGTGGCACAGCTGTGTGAGTGATAAAAAGCTAGTACCCGAGTATTGAGTTCTGAGCAGAACCGGCTGGAGTTCCTGCTTTTATAGCTAATCAGTATAGCTAATTTCCTCCCTGAGCTCTGTATGTTTTCATTATGCATCAGGTTGTTTACTTCTGTACTCGTTTATCATGTTTATATTCCAAATATCATATCAAAAGAGGGTTAGATTACAAATGACAAAACTATCAGAAGTTTATGAAGTCTCTTATGTTAGTGGAGAATCAAAACAAAGTATAGTGAGAAGTATCTATCTAAGCAGTATCTTATAATGGTAACATGTTTTATGGGCACGTCTGGCTTTAATTTTTCAGTATACCTGACTCTTATTTGTCTGTACCATTAGATTTGTGTAGTAAAGTGTACAGCGTGCTTCTGTGGAGTGTTATGTTTTTACCTTTCTCTGTTTGAAGCCTACTAAGCATAAAATTGTAATCAACAGAGAAATTTTCTTAAAGAAATTCCTTAGTTTTATGTAACACTGAATTGTGATGCAGTCTGATCTACTTGACTAACTCAGTCCACAGCTGAATCAATGTGATAGTTCCTTTCTTTGGTCACTTCTGCTCCAGCATTATGTTGCTATATAACTTCAGAATAGAACAATTCCTTTAGAATGTGAAAGATTGAAAATTGGCTAAATACCAGGCCTTTGGCTTTGCAAATTAGAAGTCATGTACCTACCCGTAGAATGTTATTGGAGAAGCCATTGAAACTGCTAGGTCAGCAAATGTCTTTGTGGATAATTCCATGTCCTAGTCAAGGTAGGCTACTGAAATCTGTCTGGTTAGCGGCTTCTGCTCTCTCTGCTTCATGCACAATGGCATCCAGTGACCAGTCTGTAGATACAAGTGTCATGTTTTGAACTGCTTCTAGTAGGAGACAAAGACGTTAAATCATTTAAGAAATCTGAGGTGAAGGAAAGTATTTGTTTTCTTTTTTTGGCATTTGCACTCTTTGGCCATCAAGGATAAACACAACAAGCCAGCAGTACTTTGAGGATTCATATCACCCTCGACCTTTCCTGGGCTTAGCTGGAGCCAGCTGCTCTACAGCTGGGCAATGACTTGCAACATGTGTAAGGACACTTGTGTACTGTCGCTGCCAATAGCCACATACTGAGTTACTGACAACAGTGTAATGCTTTTACTGAAGTAACCCAAGATTTATACTCTTTTCAATTGTCTTCTCAACATGTCAAAGAGAAATATAAAACAGGTCTTTCTGACTCTGACTGGTGAAGAGTTCTAAAAAACTCACCTCTGATCTGGATCCTATTACAAAAAGCAGCTTTGGAAATATTGTAGTGCTGAATGATGTTCCAGATGTGTCATGAAGGGGAGGAACTCTTGTAAAGTGGATGACAAAATGGCAGAGGAATCAAATATTTGTTTCTGTTCATTGTAATAGATGGTCCTCTATTTTTATTATGGTTATCTCTAGTAGCTATAGAGAAAGGAGCTGGATTGCAATGCAAACAAAATATTAACCAATAGAGGCCATATATTGCTGGATCTTGTAATCACTGTTTAAGAATTTGTCATATGAAATGTCCAAGTAATTATGTTTTTTTTACTTACTGCATTCTGGTTACAGGGGCATTTGTGTGTCAGTATATGAAAGCACAATTTAAGAGGAAAAAAACATTGATCTTGAAAAACACTACACAAACAGAACAACACAAAATAAAATGTCAACTGGATGTTGTCAGGGATTAAAATAACTGTTCCTGTATCTCTGTGATTTATTTTTTCTGATCAGCATTTGAATATTGTAAAGACAGAAGAGACAGAAGCATTCTTGTGAACTAATCCATGATTCCTCCTTCATGAAATAAGGAAATAGGAAATGGATTCCTCGAGTAAAAATACGTAATCCCCATTTTAAAGAACTAATGGTATACTTTATTGCTCTTAATACCTATAGAAGTTGAAACTTCTGTGTCAGACATTTTTAAGGAGAAACAATGTGCATTTAATGGGCATCTAAACTAAAGCTTTTTTTTTACTGTTCTTGTGTTGGGTTTTTTTTGTGTTTGTTTTTTTTTCTTTTTTCACAAGAAGAGAGTTGAGATATATGTTACAATTGCAAAAAGGACGTTCTTGTTATATGCACCATGAATGCCAGAGTTAAAAGAAGAAGGATCTAGCTGTTGTGTGTAAATTAACAGTCTGCATTGGATTCTCTACCCTATGAGAGCCATTGTTGAGAAATGGTCGATTTTACCATGTTTCAGAAGAGACGGTTAATTTGATATTACAGCAGTCCTTATAGTTGCCTTGTAGAAATGTCATGAATATTCAAGACTATATATTCTCCTGTAAGATACAGAATTACACAGTGGAACTAGTGTTAAATAATGTAGAATGGTCATGCTAAAGACCTTTGCTACATTCCTGTGTGGAGACAAGATTCAAAGGTGGCTAGACCACTTCTCAGAAAGTGAAACAACCTGCATGGATGCCCTCCATACCAGGACATAGCACTGTGCTTGTAGGTGAGTCTGAAATGTTAAGCAACAAAAGCATGCTTTATCTTTTATAATGTATTTCTGAGAGCATTTTGCTCTTTCTGTGCAATGACACTCTCCAGCACTACTGCTGAAAGGCAAACTCAGACTGAAGCTAGCCTGTACCTGCCTCTGTCAGGTAGATGTTGGCCACATTTGGATTGAAGAAAGATTTGAATCCTAAGATTTGAACCAGATCTTTAAGGTTTCCCATGAAAAAAAGTGACTAAGGCTGAGCACTACCAATGCCTCCTTTGTTAGTGGTGTTCTAGAAGAGCCCACAGACAGGTTTTCACAAGGTACTTGACATGCACACACAGACCAGTACGTTGTGGGTTTGTATATTGGATTGGGCCCCTCATGTGACGTGTGTTGCCCTACTTAAGTTTTCAAACCTGAACAGGCTTAAGCAGGAATTAATTTAGCTGTGAAAAGCAGATCTTGATGGGCACAGAAGTGTCACCAGAAACTTATGGAATATTAAGCTTCAGCGTTAGGCAGCTTCTGAATAGAGCTATTTGGAAATGTGTGCATAAAGTTGTCCTAAGTTTTATTTTAGAAACTTATATTCTCTGGTAGTTATTTTTATATTTTTCATGGAAATCAACAGTCAGTATGTTAAATTAAGTCAATTTTATGGATTTGAAATGCTAATGAAAAACTTCTGTCGCTTCTATCGAGACTAAGCCTGATTCAGGCTGCTTAATGACAAGGAGTTCTATTTTTACCCTTTTCCATGTGTATCCTCTTCTTTAAAGGAATAATTTGTTACACACTTTTATGAACTGAAGTGCAAGAAGAAACAGTCTGTTAGTACGTAGTTGAAAATTTTCTTTAGCTATGACAGCACTTGGTTACATTCATGGGTCTGGAGTGTGTTTGTGCATAGGATGGTATGTCAAGCAGTTGGTGATATGGCAATTTACATCAGATGCTGGAGGTGAAGAATGACTTGTAGGTGCCCAAAGATTTCTAGTAAAGCCAAACTGCTAAAGTTAGATGGGTTTGGTCTGCATTCAGAGTGAAAAGCAGCTAGAAAAAAGCTGCTAAGGGCTGTCTGAAAGTGTGCAGGGGAAATCTCTGAAGCTGCTTAAACCAGTAGAGCTTGGGTTTAGGTCATCTGTTTCCCACCTTTCTGCAAGGGGCAAGGCTGGAGTTCACTATACTCTGGCTGGTAGTTAGCTGGTGCAGTTTGCCAATGTTACCTTAAGTACAAAACATCTTGAGATCAGCAGATGAATTAGAACTCTCGTGCCCTTCTACTTCTTTCTCTTTCAATTTAACTGCTTCTCTTGTGAGGCCCTTCATTCGGAACAGTGGGGACTTCACTTGCTTCCATTTGGTTTCTTCTGCAATGCTGCTGGGGAGTCTTTGGCTGGCTGTGTGTCTTTAAAGCCAAAGTGCTTTTATTGGCTTCTATTGTACGGGTATTTAAACAATGTCAATATGGAAATTGCTCCTTGGCAAAGATTACGCAGAAGGGATTTCAGATTGATGTCTGCCTGTTTTGTGTTACGTATTCTGAAAGAATTGTGTAGAGCCCACTTGATTTTAAGAAGAGTAAACAGTCAGTCTACTACTATTCTTGCTTGAGTCCGACCAATCTTTGTTGACATCAAAAAAACTTATTAACACTGTTATATTTTCAAAATGCTATTTCTGTGGTGTATACTCAGTAATTACCACATTTTTATAATGTATATACACACTTTTTTTTTGGCAAATGTTTAATTTGCATGTATCTCAACTGAGAAAATGGGAAACAAAGGGGATGATGTTCTGGGTAAAGTACAGATACTCTTGAAATGCCTGTTTGCAATTAATCTATGATAATTCACTAAGTAAAATTATTCCTCTGATGAAGTACTGAGTTGAATTCAGTGTTTACTTGGAGTAGACCTTAAATCACCTGAATCATTTGATTTAAGGCTTCTGGTTGATCTTGAAAGAAAAATTCAGATTTGTAAAAATTTACTGGGATTGTATTATTGTTTAATAATTTTTTTTTTGTTACACTCATGCTTTTAGAATTAAAGATTCAGTCTAGCAATGTAGAGTAATTGATTCTGACTCAAAAATTGCAGCCTGTGTGTGAGCGAGAGCCAATTTTTTTTGTTGAATTTCCAGAAGAGAAATCCTAGTACACTGCTCACAGAACACACATGGTGTTTCTTCACGTTTTAGGCATTAAATTTAGCCAATTAAACACTTTAATGAACCTTTAAGCTGTTTGGCCAACAGGCAGACCAAGAATACTGTAGTAATTGTTATTAACATAGGTTATTGATTCATGTTTCCTAGGCAATAAAGGTGCCTAATAACCAAAATAAAAGTGACTAATAAGCCTACAATATACTTTGGAATTAATGGGGGATCAAGTATTAGTTGAGTGACTTCCTTTTAAATTATCAAATGTCTATCGTGCTTTCCCTAAGTTATTTTTCAACTTTGAAAAATTATACTTAGTGGTGTTGTATCTTATGCTGCTATTGGTACAAAAAGACCTTAAAAGAAAGTTTGCTGTCTAAGAATGGTTTACTGTAAGAATCTGAGCAATTTTTCTGCATGCTAATGTAAAGCATAATAGACCAGGGAGTGGGCTAATAAACAAAGATGCTGTATCACTGACTCCAAGTTCATAAAGTTGTTTTTCAGTGTATTTGTGTGAAAATATAGACGGAGTTTCTAGAGGTGACATATCATTTGTTTGGCATTAGATATTCTAGTTTATTGTAACTAAATTTTGTGTAATTTTGTGTCAGAAGAATAAATAAACGGGCATTTAAAAGGTTTATAGGTAAGTTTTTAGAAGGTTACATTTCCGGCTTATTTTTATACAGTGGAATTTTTGATGCTACAGTAAATTAAGAAGTTGGATGATTTTCATATGATATCCTATTTCACTAATACAGAATAACCTTGAGCCACAGTAGGGCAATAATTACCAAACTTAAATCAGACACAAACTCAGCCAAACAGCTGTTTCCAGTTTGTTAGGAGATCCATTTGATTTACTCTCTTGGTCAACTTTCATTACTTTATAAGACAAAATTTTACTGGAGATTTTAACCCTGAATTCCCAATCTTGTTTGTTGCCTGCTCTAAAATTGCATGCTTGAACTGTCACAGCCACTCAACATGTCAGGGAGCTACTGTTGTGTTTTATGTTGATCCCAGTTTTCATGACTAGTGGATTCAAATACTAAAGGGTGCAGGTAGAATTCAGCCCTAGACATATTTCTAGATGACCTTTCTCTCTTGTGGCAAAGGAGGGGAAAATGCCTTATATAAGGTCACGGTCTTGCACTTTGGTGGTTTGTCTGCTAAAACGGTGGATCACATCATTGTGAATGCATTGACACACAAATTGTCACAGTTTGTTGTGTGTGTCATCACATCTCTGCTATCTTACCCTGAAGTTTCTTGTACTTCCCAGGTTTTGCTGCTGGGAAGTTTGAAACTTAGTGCTAGCCCCTATCTAGCAATTAATTTATTTGGATTTAACCATGTCTATATACAACTACTGTCTTTGTTTTGTGGGGCTACAATAAAGCCAATGCAATGTATTGATAATATGGTAATTGTCAGAAACTGTCTTTATGGCATTATGTGTTACTGAAAGGAGTATCGAGACATAAGATTTGTGGGTGTTTTTTCCTGTTTTGCACAAATTTTCTTATTGTTATTCTAATATTGCTGATTCTTTGGCTTTTCTGTCTGTTACGCTATATATCAAGATCTTAGCAAATTTTGAAAAAATAACTGAATTTGTGCTTGAAAGTGAAACAGCTTGTAAAATCAAGAAGTTTCTGATAAGTTTATTTACAGCATCAGTTCTGTTATTGCAGTCAGTTTTCTTTTATGGTAGTCTAAAAAACAGGCATGGGAAAAGGAAACTGTTAAATGTATCTCACATCTTTGGAACTAGTTTAAAACTTGCTTTTGCATAAAATTGTTGATATTTTTCTACAGCTTCAGTAATAGCATTTCCTGCCCTTTCTGGTTATGTTTTTCCATTTAGAAAAGATAGTGCTATGCCTCATTACTCATGTTCCTCGTTTGAGCACACTCAGCAATACTGTATTCTGTCCCTTTGTCCTGCTTTGGAAAAGTCAACACCTCTGAAAAATGGGGGCTACAAATATTGTACTTTCTGCGGTGGTTGCTTATCTGTGCAGTTGTGACACAGAAAAATTATACTGCATTTTTTTGCATGTTTTCTTTTTTGTTTTCAGAACACTTTGCAGTAATTAATTACATGTTATCGTGCTCTTAGTAGAATTTTGGTCTCAGCTCATACGCATCACATGCAAAAATTAGTTTGGGAGCTCAAAATTGTAAAGGTAGCTGCATCATAGTTTTAATCAATGGAGTTTAGTTGTATAGGAAATATGAACATATTCTGATTGTACAACAGCCAGTTCTAGTGGCACTGAGTGTATCTGGGTTTTAACTTGATAGGTAAAGCACCGCTCTGTTGTCCCAACAAGGGGAGAAACAGTTTGGAGCAAAACTAAAAAGTCCAGAATGGGGAAAGGCAGGTAGCTGATATCAGTGAAGAGATTTACATGTAACTTTCTTGAAACTGGGGTTTCATCACAAGAGGTGTTGAGTTCCGTGGCATTGATTGGTTATCAGGCTCTGGGTAGTTCTGTTTTGTTTTCTCAAAACTGTTGCATATGTTGTGCCATGCTTATCCTCTGTAGTTGACGAAAGGCTTAGTCTAAAAATATCATAAATGGATGTGCCAGCAGATGTCTTTTGCTTTTGAGGAAGATTAATGTCCTCCAAAGCCACTAAATTCTTGTATGAAGGATTAAGTTCCTTGGAAAGAATCTCTATAGTGTGTTCATCCTTTTAGTAGGACTTCATCCTATTTAATACTGTTGTGTGTGTTATTGATTCTATTGCTCATAGGTTACTCATGAATACTTAAAAGAGAATTAACTGTGTAGTTAAAAATTTTTGGCATCCAATATCACCGTTGTGATAAATCCATGTTCAATATCAAATGACAGAAACAACATATATAGGCTGAAGTTGTGCAACATATTTATGAACATCCTGACAATCCTATCCAAGACATTTTCCTGTTAGTTTAAGACCAGTTCTTTCAAGCATCACTAAAGAAAATGTTATGTGTTGATATTTAAGCGAAAGAGAAATAAAGATAAGCTACTGAAAATGGGTATATCTTATCTTTATGCATTTAACCTAGATAAAAATGGCTTTTTCACTAGAATCAAAGAAAATGGACTGTTTGTCAGCTCTGAAAACCCATTATCCCTCTGAGTGTAAAATGGCTTTCAATAGGAAGAGCTTTGAGCTGGTTAGTGAAGAGAGCAGCTGACCTTCTCCGACTGGAGCTTTTTGTGTTCACATACATATAGGATGATGGAATATAGGAACTCTTCTTTCTACTGCTTTTGTGCAATTGTCCTGTATCAGGCAAGGTTGGGAGGTTTTTTCAGTGTTATTATTTTTCCAATTACATGATGAACTGCAGAAAATAGCCATGGTTTTGATCTAAGCCCCTAACTCTAATTCCTTATCCCTTTTTAAGTACATTAGATGGAAGAGTGTGATCTTCCTGATCTTCCCCTACCGGTTATTTTTAGGCTCCCATGAAGCCTAAGACTCTTCCTAGCCCCAGCTAACTTCTGCATGCCAAGGGGATGCCTAAACTTTTTTCTTTTTCCCTCTTATGCTGTGAAGTTCCTTTCCATTCTTTCCGCCTGCAGTTCATCACTCTGCAGTTGCCTCAGCCAGGATCTGAGGGATCTTTCTTTACTTTCTTACTTTCCCATATGTGATCTTTCATAATGCAAACAACCCCCAAAACAAACAAACAAAAAAATCTTGTCCTGTTTTTACTTAGCCAAGATACCTGTGTTATAGAGTTTCTATCTTTGCCTAGAGCCAGGAAGGAAAAAAGCCAGTACACTTTGGAACCCAGGGGGCTAAAGAGGAAATTTTCAAGAAAACGGACTTTGCTTTTGGTATTTCATTTTATGATTTTGGTTTTTTTTTGGAAAAATCATAAAGCATTTGATCTGATACTAGAAGACTCACAGAAATCTCTTCAGAGAGATGTGGAAACACTCTGATAAGAGAATAAAGAATTGCTCAAAGTTCCATTGATGTTACCTATAGTAAGAAACAGTTACACATTATTTCTGTACTTTTTCACTTTTGGAGAAGTTACATTCTAGCATACTTTCATCCCTAGCAGAAAAACCAATACCTTTATCTAACATACTGCAGAATCTCACTTCAGTGAGGCAGGTGCAGACTTTACCAGTTGCTCACCCTGCTTAAGGTGATGGATCAAACTAATGCTGTCTGGAGTGCAAAAAGTAAACCAAAAAAATGTCAAAGTGAAAAATTTGGAGAGTGAGCTTCTTTGCAGGAGCATTTTCAGTGCTGAGTGAGCACTCACTTGCTTCTCAGACCTAGAGCAGAAAAGAAGACAACAAATGTTTCTGTTGTCATAGCTGAGCCCACTGATAGCAAGCTGTTTAGTTAGCAGAGGTGAAATTTGTCTTTGTTTCTTAGTGACAACTCCATGCCCAAGCTACTTTATGATCCTCAGGAGCTATGTAAGTTGCTAAGTTAAGTATTGGGTAAGTTTGTCTCTGTAGCAATGACACTTAGATTTTGTGAAAATTACAGACTAAGATAATGCCATACTCTAAACTTAGGAGGCATTTGGGGGTAGGTGGAGAAGAATAATAGAAAACACCAGTGTATCCTTATTTAAACTGCTGAATGATGCTCACGTAAAGATGGAAATTCCTGGGGACATTGTTAAACAGTGAATATACAGGAAAAGTACAAATTGAGTCCATGCACTGGTTTCCAGATTCCATGAAAAAGAACTGAACTATGACTCACAGTAGATCTGTTTCAGTAAAGAAACTCTCTTCTCCTGAACAGTACATGCTGAGAAATAGTAATTGAACTTCTGCTTGACTGGTTTGAAATGTCAGTCATTGACATTACAGAACTTTCTCTGGCTTTTATAAATATGTGCATATCTCTTGTGAGGCTGTAGACAGGTAGAGGGTGACAGCACTTTGTTAAAATCCCTTCTGTCACTATGATAAGAAAAAACCTGCGAAAGTATTTTGAAATTAATTGATGTTGCACTGTAGTTTCTGACACAAGAATAAGGGAACTGGTGAAAGTTTTCTTGTGTCACACATGGTGTCACACTTCTTGATGGTAAGTGGTGAACCGCACCACAATTTGGTTTGTGAATTCTGCAAAATCAAATAAGCTTCATAGTGCATGTTTTACCACTTTTGAGGAACAAGTTTCTGCATGCTTTACATAGTAATGAATTCTTAATGCTTTTGTACTTAGTACAATTCAGTCACCTATTGGGCAAGTCTGATGTAGGATCTTGTAGCTGCTGTTGTTTGATGTCCACATATAAATACACTTTGGGTACTTAAAATTTTCCTGTTCATTCAGTCTTTTGACTTTTGACTCATGCTTTTTAGAGTTTTCCCATTGATGCTGTTCATTCCACCTTTTTGTCTGACATAAATTTAATTGTATAATTTTACTGTTACCATTGCGTAATATTAAGCTGGCAAAACCAATAATAATCAGCTAGGTGCTCTCCTGCATGTGCCTTAGATCTGAATACATAAAAATACACTTCACCAAAGAGACTGTCAACCACTCTATCCCCTGTTCATTTAACAGGAACGCCTGCACTCTATATTATGGCCATGGAGCCTATTGCATGCAAAAAATTGGGGTGGGAGGAAGGCCACGACAGGAGAATAAATGCAGATGGCTGATAGGGAGGGAGAAGAATTAAACTTCATGTGAATTATGTTCTAATGGTGATTGCTGATCCCTGTACTTCAGTGTGCCTCATGCCTTATGAAGCAAATGATGGTATTCAGAGAAGTCTTGGGCTTAAGAGTCAATTATATCAAATCCCAAGTAATGGCACTTGGAATGAACAAAAGATACTCAAAATGCATGTACGAGAAATACTTAGATTCCACTGGCTAAAATACATGATAAAGTTTTTGGGGATCCCTATTAATATCCATCTGGAAAAAGTCTGCAATCTGAAAACAAACCCATTGAACAAAATGAGACAAGTTAACAATGTCATAGTTTGAATAGCACAAATGGAAAAAAAATGCTTTTTTCTAAACAGTGAGTTTTATTAACTATATATATATATATATATCTCGCAAAACTCTGATACCTACTACAGAATTACATGGCACTGCAGGCGAGGGGCGGGGGGGACACCAAACAAACCCACAATTCTTTGTAATTTACATGTCAGTGGAACTTTATGTATTCAACTATGTTCAAGTATTTTATGGAGTGTATAAAGTGAAAATGCCCTTATTCAGCAGCGATGTCCAAAACCACATATCTCTTTACAAAGGCTTTAAAAACTTGAGACTGATGTTAAAGTGAAACCAGTGATGTGTTTGTTTCTTCCACTTTAAATAGTTCTGTTTTTTCAAGAATGCAAAACTCACTTCAATATAGTAAAAGTGTGTTTAGGTTGAATGTTGGAAGAGTAAACCTGCTACTGACAGTTGGAGTATAGGTGAGGATGACGCTCTTCTAATATGTGAAAATTTTGCACGAGCCAAAGCAGAGGCAAACAAATAGCTTTTTATAAATTTAGCCTACTATTTTTAGAAGTTTTAACAGAAGAACTGGATAAGCTTTATGGTTGGTAGAAGACTTCCAGTTAATTGAGCATGGTTCCTATGAAGAAAGTAAAGACTTTTAGTCAGCAGTTAGCTTTGATTTAAAAACCTTGTCACAGAGCGGTTTCTGAGAATGGGAAATTTCTGTGATTTCATTGACCCCACCTGGAGTACTGTGTCCAGCTTTAGAGTCCTCAACATAGGAAGGACATAGATCTGTTGGAACGGGTCCAGCAGAGGGCCACGAAGATGATCAGAGAGATGGAGCACCTCCCTTATCAGGACAGGCTGAGAGAGCTGGGGTTGTTCAGCCTGGAGAAGAGAAGGCTCTGGGGAGACCTCATAGTGGCCTTTCAATATCTGAAGGGAGCCTACAGGAGAGACGGAGAGGGACTCTTTGTCAGGAAGTGTAGTGAAAGGACAAGGGGCAACGGTTTTAAATTGGAAGAGGGGAGATTTAGATTAGATATTAGGCCGAAATTCTTTACAGTGAGGGTGGTGAGGACTGGAACAGGTTGCCCAGAGAAGTCGTGGATGCCCTATCCCTGGAGGTGTTCAAGGCCAGGCTGGATGGGGCTTTGAGCAACCTGCTCTAGTGGGAGGTGTCCCTGCCCATGGCAGGGGGGGTGAAACTAGATGATCTTTAAGGTCCCTTCCAACCCAAACCCTTCTATGATTTTGTATGCTTGTCAGTAAACTTGGAATGCTTATATGCATGGCTGTAATTTTATCTTTTTAGTGTGAACTTTTATGCAGGAAACTTTGCCTAGATGACTACATGTCATAGAATATAATGACAATACGATAAAACATCATATTTTTTACTCAGGTGTGAGTGAATGTTGGGGAAACTTGGAATCACACTTTCACATTCTTTTTTCTTCCTGTTAAACACAGTACAGCTATAAGTGTCTTTAAGATAAAAGGTGGTTTTCAAGGAGTATGATTTCTTCCTGAAACCTACATAATTCAATGCGCCACCATTTCAATAAGATCTACTAGGCAAGTATTGTTGTGACTTGCTTTTAGTAAGTCAAAGCTAATTTCTTCCTTAGACTCGTACTGCCTTTAAGAATCACTTTTTCTCTGTAGTACTCAATTTGAATTTCTTTGTAGACCAGCAGTTTTCTCAAATTTCTTCACAAATAATTAGCAAATGTGACAGATTATGGATTTTAATTGAATAAAATGTCAGTGGTAATTCCAGTTGATAAGTCTTGTACAAAGTACATTAATCACTGGTTTCAAGTTGAAATGATATATTTATATACATGTGTAAAGGTCCGTGTATATATGTAGTACACAATGTAGATAGAATAGTCAATAAAGAAATAGATGACCTCAAGAAATGTCTGGTTTAACAAATGTATATCTTTAGATGGGAAATCTAATTATTTGCCTTAGGTTTGCACTGCTTGAGAACTTAATGCAAGACTATGTTAAATAAACTTGTTATTTCCGTTTTTCATTTAACCTGTGGGTTATGCTATGACCAATCTGTTTTATATCCTCAATCAACAGATGATTGTATTTGGTAATAATTTATCAAGAATAAAAATCTGTTTTTGAAACTAATCACCTCATGTTAGGCCTGCCCTTTTTCAAAACCACCATCTGATATTCATTTCGTCTGCAAGACAAACATACTGATGAAAATGCATCTACCACAGGATACAGCGAGCGGAATGAAGCAGTTCTGCTCTTTGTATATATTTAGAATATTTTGTTTTCTCAACAGATGGACCAAATTTTAGTATTAAAGAAAAAAAAATCAATTTTACATAGTGCATAAACAATTTTGAACAAGTACATTTTGCAGTTTTTATTAGTTTGTAGCAAAATATCGCATGGAATTTGAGGGTCAACTTGGGCCATACCAGAGAAAAGATTTAAAAGGTTACTCTAAATGCTTTGTGTTTGACATGAAAAAGCTATGTCTGGAAGTCAGAGTTCTGAGCGAGCCTTTGAATTTGGCCCACTGGGTTTAAATGTTGGGTTTTTCTTTTGGATGTTCTTCATCTTCTCGGAAGTGGCTGCTCTTTGAAAAGAGATTGAAAGCACAGATGGGTTCATGCGCTAAACTTCTGTACCACGAAGCCCCTCTCCGCTTTGACTTCTGGCCATTGCCTAACCTGATGTGTTCTTCTTTTAGGCTGTCAGCTGAGTCTTGCAAATATTTCTTGGATCTTTCCTGATCAAAGCTTCCCATAATACTAAAATATAGGCTTGATTAAGCCAGCACGCAAGCGACATGCATGGGGTACGTGGAATATGGAGCACTTACACTGTTATACTCTGTATACAGTAGTTCTGTGACATTAACTTCTCAGTTCAGACCTCCTGGGACAGAACACCAAGCTCATTTTAATTTGTAGTGCCAACTAGATTTAGACTTTTTGATCCTAATGAAATTCTACTCAGATTGTTATAGTGCAACAAACATCAACTTTTAAAGTAAATCTCAAAAAAAGCAATAAACCATTAAAGTAACAAAATTATTATTTTTAAATTTTAAGAACTGCATGTACTGCAGCTGGACTTCTTCCAGTGTTCATTCTTCCCCAACTGCTTTATTAAAACAAATCCAAACAGTTTCCTATATAAATTGTTACCAAAAATTAGGAAGTCAGGAATTCTACGGTGTCAAGTTTGAATGATGGTGTTGGTTTTTTTAACAGTAAGTTATTCAGTGTTGTGATTTGAAATCACTATAATAACCAGTATTTAAAATTACAAGTAATGTATTCTGTAGTCAATATCTTACAGGTGAACTGTTCTTATTCTACATAATTGTTTTATTTTTGTTGTGGGGTTTGTTTCGTGTTTTTTGTTGTTTTGCTTTGTTGGTTTCAGGGTTTTTTTTTCCAAACTTCAAGCGGGGGCTTTCTGTTCTCTCTCTCCCCCTTCCTCCACCCTAATTTCACTAGTGTGTTGGCCACCATGACAACAGGGATTTTATCTGACAAAAAAGTTAAAAAGCTTTGGAAAACAAAGAGGCAAAAAAATGAAATACAGCTGTTTGCACGCAAATATAAACCAGAAGGCCTCAAATCCTTTCTACTGATTGGCTGGATTACTTGAAATGTGGCTCATTGTTTCATAATAATCAGCAGTTATTTTTCCCTATTAAAATGTACACTGGCAAAGTATTGGAAACAGCTTTCCCAATCCATTTCTATAAGGAACTGGGAATATAAAACATCCCTATAACTTTTATTGCTTATGTGCTAAGGGACCCACTAAACCAAAACTGCATAGGTTCAAAATCCATTTTATATATACATGCATATTAAAAATGGATTTATATACTATTTTTCATGTTGAGGAATACAAATGTCTTTTACAAAGTAGCATTTTTGGTTACTGGTGGTGTAGGCAGTAGGCAAATATGGCATCTGCCATAAGTTAAATTGTAGCTCTCATACATCTTTAAACATATTTGTATCCTATTTTATTGAGAAAGAAAATGTTGGCCAGGATTCTGAAGCTTTACCCAAGCTTTAAAGAAAAATGATGGGAGATCAATTTCTATTTGGACACCAACCAAAGATAGAAATCTGCAGCTCCTTCATATGTCACATCCCAGCAGGCTGAAGTCTGGTATTGAAGTCCTCATGCCCAGTATGATTTTAATTTTTAACTGTGTAACATTAATTCACTTATACTTAGCCATAATGAAATAAAATACCTGAGGTGTTGTTTTCCTGTTAATTTCAAATAATATTATTGCGGTATCAGGGTATCAAGAGAAATGGAATAAGGCTAAAGTATAAGAAAAGGTAGAACAGTAACAAACAAAGGGAAGGCAGACAAATCCTGACCTGCCCTGCAGCCAGCAAGGTGTGAATCTACATCCATCTGCTCCCTAGGCAAGAAGGAAGATATGTAGCTTGTAGTAAATATTCAACCTCACACACAAATGAATTATACAGAGTATTTAGAAAAGGTAGCTCCCTTAGTGTTCTGTGCTGAGGTCCCTTGGGTAAGGATGTAGGCAAGGAAGCACTGAGCTCCTGCAATTCTCATTTCTTGGATGTTCTCCAGACTGGAAAGCAGTGGAAGGTTGGCAGCTTGAGCAGTAGTGTCTTTGTCAGTATAAGTGAATGGTTTTTGCTTCTCTATTATAGGCTTGTTTTTTTCCATAATTTTTTTGAGAATGCAGTTTAACTTTGAGTTGAGAAGATAGTTAGTACTAACTTTTCCAAATTCCAATATTATTTTATTTTTTTCTTTTTTTCCTGTTTTTTAAAAAGCAGAATAGAAGTCTTTCATTTCTACAAGTGTGTTCCTACTCAGATGAGAATCAAAAGACTGAGGTGATAATTCTGGAAAAGGAGCAATTAATTACATTTCTTTCAAAACTTAAATACTTGACAGTCTTCAGAAGTCCAACTCGTTCAGCTTGTCAGGAGTAGAAAAAGAGCTGACTGAGCTGTTGAACTAGATCATTGTCTGGTACTCTGACACATGAGAGTCACTTAGTACTTAAGGACTTGAAAAATTACCGTCATTGTAATGTAGTCTAATGGTGTGCCTCTTCCTAGAAGAATTAACAATTAAAATCCTAGTAACACCTCTTTAATGATGTTTCTGTTATACCTTGATGCCGTAAGTTTTTATGGTGAAGGACAGATTAGTAGGTTAAAACATGGCTAATATGCCATGTATTTTGGTATATTTTATTTTCTAAATGTTCTCAAAGCATCCTGAGCAAATATTTTATTTCCTTGCCTGCCTTTCTGTACCTATAGAATAGTAATAAATGAAGAGGTGTGTCCGTCTGCTGGAGAAAGTCCCATCTCCTTTGCTGTCATTGGAATTTGCTAGGCAATTTTTTAACAGAGCCGAGAAGAGAGAAGCAGGGGACAAATGGACCTTTTGAAACCTGCCCTCACCACCACCCTCTTGGTTTCAGTGTAATATTGTGTGTGGGTTCCTATTTGTTTCTTGCTTCTCTCCTTGAGGTCTAGTAAAGAAAAATGGGCCATTGAGAGAAGGCGAGGAGAAAAAAATTAAAACTCTCATTACTCTCTTTGTCTTTGAAAGAAAAAATTCTAATTGGGAAAATGTTCTGCATAAAGACCACAGTTTTCTTGCTGTTGTGTTATCAGTTTGTCGATATGCTTCTATTCCTAAGAAGTTTCTCAAATGACTGTTTACTTCAAAACCATGAGATTAAAATAGAGTTCTCACATTTTCTAGAGTTTTATTTTGGAGGTCACATTTGTAAATAATCCTTAGTATTGTGCTGTGATAATGGCATTAAAATTAATGCAAGTGTGTATGTGCATGCCTACATCAACAAGTGTTATTCCACATAAGTATTGTTTGTACCTATAAACACTAATGTAGATGTCACATTCCTTTTTCATTTTTTGAGAAACATGAATTTCTTTTGAATTTGTCTTGATTATAGCATGGAATTTCTGATAATGTGCTACTTTGAAGTCCCTCAGATGGATCCTTAATTGCCTGTCAAGAGTATGGATGTTTTTCCTTTTCAATACCCCTCTGCCTATCCTTGTTTTAGTGATGACTATGGACTGAAGAGAATGTGATGTCTCTTAACATGTAGTTTGGCTTCATGCTAACTATATATTTGTTTGTTCAAGAGTAATATATTAATATTTATTTTATAATACCCACTTTTTAGATGCTGATTAGATTGCAGACAGTATGATTCTTGTTTTTAAAGAAGTACCAACTCAGTTTTGATGAACAAGATAAAAATTAGATGGAAAAATAGCCACTGTTTCTCCTTGCCTTCCAGATTTCTTCCAGTAAGAGCAGAGTCCTGAGAAATTTTATATCTAAAACGATTTTGCTTTAATCATACTTCACTGGGGATGAATGTTCACAGAGCAGCAGATCTGTATTCATTTCTAGTTGTCACAAGAAGTAGAAATAGATATTAAAAAAAGAATATGCATGTGATACCTTTGTGTGTGTATATACCATGTGCATGATTCTTGTGAACAAAATACTACTACACATGTGCTTTGTTTTGAAAAATAGAATGTAAAACCAAAACATCAACAAATGAATGTTCTTGGTGGTTATGTTTGCTTTAGCTCCACTGCTTTTTATCTGGCTCTCTTGATGAGATTAATATAGCCCTACATTCAGCGGCCAATTTCACATTTTGAAGTTTTCACACATGGTTTGAGTTTCTGAAGGTCTCCTTAATTTTAGCCATGTATAAATTCAGTGTCTAGTCTAAGCTAGTTATCTGAGTTTCCTGTATTAATAAACTGCACAGTAAGAGGCATCTTGTCCCAAAACTGTCCTAAGATTGGTATCTAAAGTGGGGACAAATGTTCTCCCATGGAGCTTTTATCTATCTTGGTTGAGTGGGAAACTGTTTCCTTAGATTAGATGCCTGACTTTTTGCCTCAGGTGGTAGATCGGATGAATTCCACCCCATGTGATAAATAACATAGTTTTAAGGCTTTCCCAGTGCAAGGACAATAAGCTAGTGATTTTGGAGAGTCTTATGCACTTAAGTAGACCCACTAGCCCTCGTAGGCCCACTCATGCTTTTAAAGCTAAACGTATGAATATGTCCATGCAAGACAGACACAAAACAGTAAATCAAAACAGTAAGTTGACTTTGTTTACTACAGAGTAATTTTAGAGCACTTTACTGTGTACTCAGTCAGCTCTTGAATTATCATATTAGACTGTTGGGAGAAGAGAATGTGTGGTGTATTCGTTAGTATTGCTTCATGTGTGTCTTAAAACAAATGTGCAGAATGAGGAGCTACTGATCCTCAATTTTAATTCTAGCTCAGACTCTGAAAGCTGAACATTAGACATGTTTTATTACTGCTTTACAGTTTAGCCTTCTGTCAATAGTTTGGCCTGTAAATTGAGCAAGCATGTAAGAATGAGTACAAAGGCAGTTACCACGGTTCAGCTGATGCATATTAACTAGTTGAATTGAGATAACTGGACTGTATGTCTGGGCCCTTTTTATTTCTGTAAAAAAGTAATATAGCATCTTTAGTTCTGCCTTGCTTAGAGCCAAAAGAAATAGAGGTAGAGACTGAGGCAGACTCAAAATTATAATCTTGGCAGTGCATAGAAATTCATCTATTTAAGTACAAGCATACTATGTAACATAATTTGAGGCAGATGCCCTCAGTCTGTCCCTCTCAAAACTCCGTTTACAGTTCCTGTCACTATTTCCAGCTGTTGGAGAGGCAAGAAACAATCTGAAGGCTTCAGTATTCCCCTTTTCCATAGAAATGTAGGTGAAAATTTCATCTACCTCTGGGAAACAGTCTATTTAGCCTATTTTTCCTCTCTATTAACTGCAGCTTGTGAGAAACTGCATTCTATTACTTCACTTTTAATATTAAATTTCTAATTTGTAGTGTTCTGAATCCAAATATGCCTGTCTCTGTAATCCTGCTGTGAGGGTGGGAAACTGATTGCATCTCAGATAAATTGGCTCAGTAAGAAATATTCCTCCCTTATCCTCCAGAACATGTTTAGTACCATCACATTCTCAAAACTCAAAAAAATTCTCACAAAAGGCCAAATGGGTAGAAAAGGATCAAGCCTGTTGAGAGAGAGGGAAATGTGGACATTTTTAACAGTGAATTGAAAATAGGCTGAACCTACCCAGTTCAATTTGGTGCTGTATATTTTTTGCACAATTTTACTAGAATTCTGAAATTCCAGTGTGACTGTGAGGTCACCACTTAACTAGCAACTAGGGTGGACATCCAGAATACCTTCAGCTCCCATTAAAATTAATTGGAAATGAGAGTTCTCAACATCTGGTGTCACTGGGCCCATCCTTAGCACCTTTGTGAAAGGCCATTATAAATAGCACGTATGACACTGTGTAACTTAGAGGATATGTTGTATATAGTGCCTGAAAAGGGAGTTAATCATTAGGCTTCTTTACGTCATCAGTTACTTCATGTGTATGTTTACTTTTTTGCTTGTCTCTTTTTAATATGCTTTGGCAATTATTGCATTAGCAGACAAATATTGATGATCAGACTAAATCTAAAGAAAATATGACTTTATACTGAACCCCATTAATGATTCCCCATGTGAGAAAAGAAGGTGTAATGAGACTTGAGCTGTAAGCAAGCTGGAAAGTGTGACATGTTGGCTGTGCGTCTCAGCTAAATGAATAAGCTGGCAATTGAGGAAAGGATGTGCTTTTAGCTGAGAAACAATTGGACAGAAAAGATGAGCGCTATGCCAAGCTGAATGAAAGGCCACTAGAGAAAACATTCTGTGGCAGTTTCTTTTGAAGTGAGTTTCTAGATCTTTGGAAGGAGCTCATCAGGGCTAGACTAAAAGTTCTCTTTAATTACTTGACTGCCAGAAGTTGAACTACGGCACACTTTTACCTCAGGAACAGACTGAGATTTGGGAATAGACTCAGAGTAAAGTAGCCATGTGCTGTTCACGGTTATTTTGTATGGCACTGTTACCACAAAATACTGTTTCTCTCCCTCTTCCTTTGAGGCATAGCTTCTAGCAAATCCTGCCATTAGACTCAACAGTGTTCTTATGTGCTACAGCCTCAACGAGGCATCAGCAGCTCGGTGTGGCTGCAACATCAAGTTAGGGGGTGGCAGAGAAACAGCATGTCAGCCTTAGCCTAACAAGAGGATGTCTAGAACACATAGCTTATGCCTTCAATTTAAGGACAATACTTAAAAATTAGGTGCCCAAGTATCACAAGGGCACAGAGTTGTGAGAGTTAATCAAGTGGGGCAATTAATGGAAAGAATGAGGTGTATTAGGTGTATTTGAAGGGAGAGTCAGTACAAAACACCAGGATTCTTGATCCTCTTTTCAGCTGAGATGTGTGATTGAGTTGCACAGTGAGTACTTCAGCCAGCTGGGATCCAAACCGAGAATGTCCCTCCTGAGAGCAGGGTACAGCTGTGCTCTTTGTTGTGTAATTGCTATTGACAAGCACAAAAAGTAGGAGATGCAGTTTGAATTATCTCCAGCCTGAAGAGATTCATCCCCAGCCTTTCCATGTGCCAGAGGAGTCCTCTACTGTGTCCAAGAGAATAACTGTACGAGTAGAGGCTTCTCCTTCACCCTTTCTGCTCAGAGTGGGGTGTTGTGTTGCCAAGAGTGTAGAAGGCAAACAAACATGAGTAAGCCCGAGTTGTTAAACTAATGGAACAGGGAGAGCACATCGCTCTCTTTATCCAATGGTTGTTTAATGCAAAATTCAAATAAAAAAATTAAATTTCATATCCCACAGCCTCAAAAGTGATACGATAACAGGCCAGTATGAAATGACAGAAGGAAGACTACACTGGGTGACTATTAGTGAGACCATGGGAAACAGTTCCATGTTAATATAAAGCAGTTAAGACTTTGACCATTTCCTGCTTCATCTCACCGTTAGGCTGTGGTGCTTGCTGCAAAATGGATTAGAGCTGTTTTTAAAAACAGATTCTTGCTTGTGGAAAATCAGCTACTGGCAGCAGTGTCTAGCTTTACGGTAGAGTCCAAAGGCGATTGTCCTGATGGCTTCTAACTTCCTCTGGGGTCTGTAACGTGATTACATTGCTGTGGGGCTGGCTAGACTGCGCTTCCTCTGGGAGCAGTTTAACCTTTAATTTGGAGGAATTTGTGCTGTTAAATATCTGCGTACAAAGGTAATATATTGTGGTTTGTGCTTTGGATGTGTGTTGTCTATTTCCACATACACTTTAAATTGAACCTGTGTTATGCAAAATCAACATATAGCCTTCAAAGACCACCTACCACCAGGATCCTGACATCATGTTTTTCTTGAGAATCAGTGAGGTAAATTGTACAGATCATGTTTTCCAGCCCTCACTATTCTTATAGCAAGTTTGCTAATCAGACAGTAATAATAGTTGAAACACTGTTCTTTTTAATATAAAAATGTTCACGTTTTACATATGTTTTATCCATTCTTTTATTTTACGTGTACTGTTGGGACTTTCATAATGTTCTCAATCCCCACTGGCCTTATTGACTTTGCAATGATTTAAAGATTTTTAAGGATTTTAATTCTTCTAGGCCTTTCCCTCTCTGCTCTTAACATTTCTACCTTTAGATTTTATTGGCCTCAGGAAAAATTAATAAGTAGTAGCTATTTTTAATAAATCCATTATTTTATTTCCATTGCATCTATCCTCTGCAGTATGAAGAAGATTTTTAGGATAAATTCAATGTTTTATACCTTGCTCTCTTACAGCTATTGCTATTAACTGTCAAAATTCTCAAAGTATTAATGTGTCATAAAAATACAAGCCTTAATCAACTGTTCTACTAATTACTTAGCAAATATGTCATCATAATCATAATAGAATACATGTGCTTTTAGTTGCATTCTCCTTCTGACTTTGTATTGATTATATCCACCAAAACTTTTTTTAAAACTTACTTCATACAATTTTCATAACTTTTATATTTTTCTAAAGTTTTATCTTTGTAAAATGAGTCAGATTTATTTCATATATCCAAGTAATCTTTACATTTGGATTCCACATTTTAAATTTCATTAATAATTCATCATAATCCAAATGTATCATTTAAATTGTTTAATGAGATGGAATGGATTCCCAATTATAGTTTTTTTTGCATAGTAATGGTAGATCCCTTTTTATAATGCAAAGAAAATCTAGGCAGAGGAGTAAATGAAATTTTGAGATGTTTTAATTAGTGTACATATTCACAGGAAATGTCAAGATATTTTACCTTGTTTAGTGTACATATCTCAAGCTTTCTGTCTTGTAGACTCAGTTTGTTGTTAATACTGTTGTTACTACAATTATTACTAGAATAATACAGCCACATAAGTGCTAAGGGACCTCCGGTGGTCATCTGGTCCAGCTTAAAGTGGCTCAAAGTTAGATCAGGTTGCTCAGGCTATGTCCAGTCGAGTTGTCACATCTCTGGGGGTGGAGGTTCCATAGCCCATCTGGGCAACCTATTTCAGTGTATGGCAACCCTAGCAGTGAAAAAAATATTCTTAGCATTGTGGCAGCTGTATTAGGCTCAAATCAAGAGTCAAGACCATTTGGGGTTAATGTTGTATCTCAGAAATGTAGAATGTGTTTTAAATCGTAGCTGATTGACAGAAGAACAAACAAGAAAATAATCTTCCATACTACAATACTAGGCAGCTGTATTCTCTGCTGGAACATCTACCTTAACAGTTGCACACTTGAATTCAGCAGCACTCCTCATGCCATTATGTGGCATATATGAGCTGTTTGCAGGATTTGATATTACTGGGTAGATGTGAGATAGTGAGCACCACTATAAAAATTTTCTTATTGATAAGATATTGTATGGATGAGAACTGATGAGAGCAGAGGTGTACCTGCTCCATGAACAGACTTTGTTATACAGGGGATTACAATGATGTCAAAGAGCATTTTGTGAGTCAAAGTATTTATATGTGTCATTTCTCACATCCTCTAGGAAATTTTCTGTCATCTAAGAGAGAATGGATCTGATCCTGTTCTGTGCCATCCAGTTTATTATCTGTGGCAATGAGAAGTTTGCTATCATTGACAAACCCTAATAAAGCTAGATATTAAGAATGCCTTTCTCTTATAATATAAAGGACTACATGGATTGTATGTTTGGTATAATTTACAGCATTTTTCCCCTGAATGTTGTTATATCATAATTTCAGTCAGTTGTGGTTTTTTTTTTAGCTTGAATTAAAATCTTTTCTGTACAGCTAGACTACTACTTTGTACTCATTCTTAAAGATGTAGCAATCATTGCATTGGGATATTAGGAATTCTGAATCTTTCAATGCTTTTTAAAATTGGAATAGCTCATCATAGCTGCAGTTATCAGAATAAATCTTTTTAGAATAAATCTTTCATTAGAATAAATCTTTTAACATCCCTAATGATGTTAAACTTCATTAGGGAAAGGGCTGGGTTTTGGAATTGTACCATTTCTACAGGTAGAAATTTAAAATTGTCTTTGTTTATCTTGTAGTTGAGATGGGGGTGGTTCACAGTGTATTTTAGGGGAATATCTTATGGAGAGGTAAGAGAAGAAAAGGAAAAGCATTTCATTGACATATTTGGAGGTTTGGGGCTGTTTTCCTTTCCTTTTTACTCTCATTCTTGTTTCTTTTTTTTTTTTTTTTTTTCTGCGGCAGCTGTTTGAATCTGCTCAGGAGCTTGGAATGTTAGAGTAACTCCCAGTGAGCTGGATTAGTGGGCAGGTGATGCAGTCATGGGTATCACATACCTCTCCAATTTTTCACATGGATATTACCTCTATGTATATGGGGTGTGAGTGTATGCTATATACATATATCTTCCAGAAACACCATGCAGCTGTATTTTGGTTGATAATGTATATGAAACAACATCACAGTCAGGTGGTGGAGAAAATAGTGGATTTCATGAATTTATGAAATACTGTATAAGTATCCACTTACATTCTAACTATGACAACATAAGTCTGAAATTACTTCTTTTTTCCTGTAAAATTATCCTTTCTACTAACAATGAACACTTTCACTTTAAAAAGTAGACAACAGAATACGTTCATAACACTGTGACCAAAAAGTATTATAGTCTGTAAGTTAATAAAGGGCAGCCATGCGATGAACGTTGTTTAATTCTACTTTTGTCCCAGATGTCCTGGGTCTAGAAATTAAAGATAGGTTTCCTATACACTAGTGCAGGCTGTCACTGCTAAGTGTTTCCAGACTGGCTGCGTGTGTGTGCTTTAAACCCATGTACACGTAGCATGTCTCATGCACAGGGGATAATACATTTGTAATTCTAGCATCATACTCTGTAACATTAATTCTTACAGCCTGACTGGTGAGTTTTAATAGGGAGATTTAGTCTAATTATGTTTTTATGAAATGTTCATTTTTGGTACTTTTCACTTCCTCCTTTTTAAAATGGTTGAATACTTCCATAACGTTTAAGCAGTCTTGACTGATAAAAGTAACTTGAAAGAAGTACTGAGTTCTTGTCTTTGATGGGCACAATCTGGGTGTGGCCTGGGCAGAATGGGGAGGACTTCCCCTTCTGACTGCATGTGGTCCATAAACAAAGGGAATGTTTCACTTCTCTTTGTCATGCATTGCAGGAGGCCTTAGGTGAAGTTTTTTGTGGCTGTGTTTCTGCTATAATCTGTCTCACAGAACAGATGCTACTGTATGAAAACCAATCAGCGTGAGGCTACTGAAGGAGTACTGTGTTTTTTATAGCTATATACATGTTGGATATATAGGCTGTTGGACCAGTCTAAAAAGGCTTATTTAGAAAACAAGATTACTTTGGACCTAGGGAGAACTTTCTAGGCTTCAAATAGAGCTTTAAACCTTCATGATCCAAACTGTGTGATTCAAGTGTCCCTAAAAAAAGGGACATAGACTCATTGCTGCAGATATTTTTATGTTTCAAGTTCTTAAACTTGGATAGGGAAAGATGTCCGAGTTCCTATGGATGGTTGCTCAGAACCATTCTGAAAATGTAGCTGTTACCATATGGTGTATTAGGGCATAAGCATAGGAACTGTGGTGTCCAAAGTCACAAGTCAGTTTTGAAAAGATAATTTGCATCAGTAAAACTAATTCTAACCAGAAAGTATTCCATGGTATTCTTATAGTGTAAAGATATTTTAATACAATTCTGTTTCTGCCTTTAAGAGCAATGGAGCATTCTGAAACAAAGTATCATGCATTAAAATGTTTCTTAATTTAAAAAAAAAAAAACATAACAAGTATTTTCATTCATATGAAAATGGGTTTGTTTGTAACCTCCTTTTCTCTTTGCTGTATTATGTAGGAGTAACTTGATTCTGAAATTACCATCTACCTACAGCAGAACTGGTGGGAGGCAGAGAAGTGGGTTTGTGACCCGCGCGATTCTTTGTAGTAGAAAATAGTAGCAAGCTGACTTAGGGGCAGTACAAAAGTACTGTAAAAATGCTTGATTGCTGCTTAAACCTAAACAGGGACATATAAAAGCAATAATAAATATGAATGCAGCCTGTAATATGCTTGGTTGTACAATTTTTGACTGGAAAAGCATAAGTGAGTAATTAGATAATTGCTGCCTTGATTGAGCTTAATAGGAAACATTTCAATTAGGCTAAAACTACACAGAGAGGAAGTAGGCTTTTACAAAGGGAAACATTCCTTGTCATGCAACTGTCAGCTTTTGCCCACAGTAAAAGATGGGATTAAGTGGATCTATGCAAAGGAAACAAAAAGAAGGAAAGAAAAAGAGGGGAAAAGAAAAGATTGGATTAATTAGACTTGTACTTAAACAGTGTCTTCTGATACAATTTCTTGATGATTCCAGTTTTGATAACATAGCTCTTAAACCTCTTGGCTGTAACAAATTATGACATTAAATCCATGGAAGAGGTTAAGTTTCTGCCTTAAAAAAAAAAAAAAAAAAAAGAGGGAGAGAACTTTTCTTATTCTGCATAATTTAACATTTTTTCAGATTATCCTCACTTGCCAACAGTGTAAAAAGTGAAGTGTGAGGTGAATATTTTTTTCCTTGTGAAAAGTCCACTATCCAGAATACTGGAATTTTTCTGATTCCCTCTCTGCGTAATACCTAAACTGGGACTGCGGGACAGCTGGGGCTGATTTTCTTGTGGGTACTTCCATAGACTCCAGCCGTATCCGCTGCCGCGTGTGGCAGTGTAGCTCATGGGCATTTTGTCCTTGTTAATACCACCCTTGCATTCATACTAACAATTAGTAAAGATGATTCTTCCCTGACTGGCTGCTATATTAAAATAAAGCTGAACAGATGCTCTGTTGTTGTCTAATATTACCTGCCCCCTGAGGCTGCATGGCTGCCGCTGCTGAAGTCACACGCAGCAATTACATAGCTTGTAAGTCCATTACAGCTCCTATGGGCCCAGAAATGCAGCTGGGGACATGGAGGAGTGGGAGGACTGAGATACATGAGTCGAGCAGTATGCAGGAGGGAGAGAAGTGTGTTTATGGCACACAAGCATTGCTTTTCTCTTGTGGAAAAAGCTTTTCCTTGTTTTGCCTGTCTTGACAAGTGGCTGCTCAATGGCCATTTGCCACTGAGGAAAGAACTGTTTTCATCCAGCTAGAAACTGTTAGGATACAAATGTCTGCTCTTTATTCAGAAATCCATTGTAAGCCACTGAGTCTCTATATGACATTACCATTACCTTCAGTAGTTTGTATTTAGCTGTAATGGAAGTCTTTAAGCTAAGGAGGACTGTGCTGGTTTTAGTGCTCTGGTCAGTGACTTTGAGAAGGACACAGCTATGTTGGAACCAAGCTGGTCTTGGGAATGAACAGTCAGTCAGGTCATGTGTGGCTTTTGGTGTGGGACTTGTGGACACCACTAAGAGAGGTTAAATTCTCTGTTAAATATTGCATCAGCATCCTAATGATGCATCAGGAGATACTGAGCTACTTGATTTGAATTTTGGAAGCAATGCCTAATAAATAGTAACACCAAATGTTCGCATTTATTAAAGATACCACAGGAGTCTATGGCTGTGCAGGCTGTTCCCCATTGTGGTATTTTATGATAGAGTTTGGAGCATTTCAATGGCAAATGAAGGAATTTCACCTGAGGAGGGACTAGATTTCATAAATATTTTCCAACTTAGTATTTAACTTTGTGTCTGAAAATCTGAAGTGTTGATGTACGTTACTAGCAAATATGCTACTAAGTACTTCTTTAGTAGGAAGAGATGTATATACGGCAGTTTTCAAAATAGTAAACTTTGTGTCTAAAATAAAAGGGGATAATTTCTAGCTAGTTTACACCTGCAATCTTGTATTTGGACACTGGGACAGGAACAAGGGGATGCTGACTTCCATTAGGAATGGACGGTTGATTTCAGAGGGAGGTTTACTTTATATGCCAAAAATGAGAATGAAGCTCATGTGAGCTCACCAATGAAGATAAGATGGTGATAGTTTCTATTTATGTGCATGAAAGCTTAATATACAGCATGTTGCAGAAAGATTTATGTAAACTGACACAAGCTTTTTTTTTAATATATTTTCTGCATACAAAAGTTTAGTCAAAAATAAATTTCCTTTTTCATATACCAAAAACTAGATAGAATTTGCATATTTTCACATGGTGCAGCCAATAATTCCCTTGAGATCCTTGTGGAATTGTTACAATTGCTGCTGAAGCCTGGTGTCAAGTTTGTTTAGCCTAGAAATAGTTGGCCTGAGGTAAAGAACCATTGGAGGTTTTCACGTTTGCAGTTATAATTTAGTAATTTATGTTTTCATGATGTATGACAAATTGACTAATGACTGCCCTAAAGAGAAATGCCAGCCTGGCATTTCATATGCAGAAATCTTATGGCAATATGAGGTGGACTGTCTACCCCACAGGGCAGAAATAACTCTGCTACTCATTCTTAAATTTTATATTTTAGTTAGGTACAGTTCCTCGTGTAGTCTTTTTTTCCAGGAGCTGCTTTTAAATGGCTTTCTGCATTACGACAGAAGCTTGATATTCTGCCAGAAAAGTTGGAAATGAAGGCAACTTAAAATAAATACTGGTGATATTTCTTTTTCTCTCTCCCTTTCTCCTTCTCTTTTTCTCCCTCTCTTTTTTAGGGAAAGGCATATGTTCTTATCCTAACTTCTCCCAGTAGAGAGTCAATTACAACCAGTTGGCTGCAAGTCCAATCCAAGAAAAATACTGAGTACAGAAACTTCAGCAACAGGTACCGAGGGCCTCTAGTACAGTCAGTCATTCTCAGTACATATGAAATGTGAACATAAAGCCTATGGGTAAGATATTTTTAGGCCTTAAGTTTCCCATGATGGTCCAAAATTAATCAATAAATTAAAGCAGACATTTTTGTGTAGTTAGGTATTTTCCTGGATAACTCTTTAAATGTCCACAATAGCATGAGATCTTTTATGTGAATCGTGAGAATAGAACAATGTCTTATTTAGAAAAATACCCTTTGCCAAATGTTCAAGTATAGGCATATATTCTGCAACTTGCTCTTGTAGGGTCAAGTAAACATTAAACTATAGAGCTAAATAAAAAAAAACAAACATGTATGCATAATAATAAACATGCATAGGAAAAAAAATACACATGTGGTCTGTGTTGCTGATGTCAGTCCTCACATCCTCACACACACTGTGTCTTAGGACCATCTTGCAGTAGTGGAATTTGCCTCTGCTGAAATAAGTTTCTCCCAAATCAACTAAGGTAAGCACCAGTGTATTGAATGTCAGAGCTCTGCCAGATTGGCACGGGAGCTTTGGCTGCTGCAAGGATATAAAGGCGCTGAGACCAAGACCAACATTACTATTTAGCAGTATCTTTGGGCAACTATATTTAAAGACCAGGCAAAGTTTAGACTTGAAGATACATAATTTATTCCACAGACAGGCTGCAGAAGGAGAGGTAAATGTTACTCTTTTTCGATGGAAGCATTTAATTAAGTTGACCTCTCTTCTGTACCTCAGTATTTACAGAATGAAGAGGGGAATATGTGGCTGCTGACATTACTACTTATGCTGCATATTGATTAGATTTAGACAGAGAAATCAACAACACAGGTTTGAAATGGTCCTGTTCCACCTTAGTGTTTATACAGGAGACCTTTTTCTCAGACCTTGCATGCACTTCCTTTCTATGGTTTGTCACCTGTGTGCTGTCAATATTTAACTCATACCATTTTTAGCCCCCGAGATTCTAGATGCACGTGACGGACCAACGCCCTGATCAATATGTTGGTATTCAAGGCATAGAACCAAAACTCTAATCATGAAATGAAGAGTCAGGGCTCCCCACCCACAGAAACTAATCTTTCAAACCCTCTTCAAGCTCTGTAACACATTCCAGCAGATTACGTGAACTCATCTGTTTCCAGACTGACTAAAACTGGTTAAAATATTTTTAATGGAACAGATTTCTCTATAAAAGATAAAAATGCAATTTTAGTGCAATAAAAAAGTTTTGTGGGAGCAGCTTATTTTGATAACTTCTCAATAATAAGAATAGAAATGAGAGTCCAACAATTTTCTGCATTTATTTAAAAAACGTATGGTTCTGATATGATAAAATATTTTATTTTGATTTTGTCTGGATTTGTTTGTTACAATGTGTGAGTCCAATATTTATATATAATATTTAGATATTTATTTCAGCTTCTAACAGTATATTTGATATCATAATATGTTTTAAATTTTCAAAAATAATAAAACTACCCTACTAGGAAATTCTTTTTTTTTTTATCTTGGAAAACTGAATATCTTAATACTGCCAGGAAGAAACTTTTACATTATAGAAAGCAAAATTAATAGTTTAGTAGTCCTAATAGCTTTTTTCTTGAATTTTTGTTCTGCGGAAATTGTTAAAATGTCCCTCTTCTTATTTTGACTTTTCCCGTCTTAGAAGTTTCAAGTTTGCACCATAATGAAAAGTCTAGTTAGATTGTCCCTGCTGTGAAAGCCTGCAGAAAATTTGCTCAGTCTTAAAACTTCCTATCACGTTGGTCCTGGTGATGCTGACTACTTCCTTTAGAATCTGTGGCTCTGACTAGTTTTCCATTTTTCATAAGGTGTATTAGACAGGTTCTTTTGTGGAGTACCCTTCTATGATTTACTGACAGGTTTGTCCAATTATGATGTTTGGCAGTTGCTGAGTTGCTGAGGCTAGCAGAGGTTCTCAGATAACGGTGTTTCTTTGTATTCCTTTGTTGTTCCTTCTGTTCCTTCCTCGCTTCATGATGCTTCTATTTGAGCCCACAGGAAAAAAAAGAATATTTAATGTGTGTTGGGCCGTTGGGCTACCTGGCACTTCTAACACAAGCGGTAGAAAAGTGCTTTTTGTTTACTGCTGCTTTTCCTCTAAATTAGAGGTATCCCCTCAAGGCTGACAGGTAAGTAGGGATGCATCAGGAGGTTGTTAGAGGATTTCAGTCATGAGACAAATACATAACAGTATGTTTATCTTGTTAAGGAAAGTTATATCATGAGAGGTTTTGGAATGCACACTGTGTGCAAATGTAATATTTGAAAATATTCTTATTTGATGCTTAAAGAGGAGTTTGACAGTTGCTTGACATATGTAGTCAGGAGGATGTTTTGAGTGCAAGGGATAGATTCTTCTGTGCCACTACGTCACTCTAAGGAAAAGAGAGCAAAATGATGACCAAGGTGGCATTAACTAGAAGAGCAAAGGTTATGAGCTACATAATGGAAACTGTCCTTCATTGTGACCTGTAATCCTTGTATTAGTAAGGTGCATGCACATGCCAAACATGGAGGAACTCAGGCAGAGCACAAGGAATTCAGGATCTGCGCTGAAGAATTGCCTCCTAATTACCACTGTTAACTAGAGAAGCTGTCTGAAATGCAGGGATCGTACCTCATGCTGGAGAGCCTGGTAAAGTATTTTTCAATGGCATACTCTCACATAAACGAAAAGATTTAGAAGACTGTGGGAAAAGTTCCTTACATAGAAATGAGGACTCTGGCTATGAAATTATTTTCTCTCTATTAGTTCAACACTGTGTTCCATCCTAATTGCTTAATGATCCATTTTCATGTGCCTCCATGAAAAACAGAGTTCTAAAACCAAGATTTCTTCTAAAAACAAGATTTTTCTTTTGCTTTGTTGTTCTTCCTTTTTTTGGGGGTTCACTTGGTTGAAGAAGAAAGCAGCTGGCAATCTTTGCTTCGATATGTTTGTTACTGAACTGTAGGGTCTCCGTTTCTTTTCAAACTAGATGCTCTAGATCAGAATCATACAGTGCAAGAGAATAGTTCACATTATTAAAATATTAGTCTTAATGTATACTACCCAAGAAGAAAATGAAGTGTAAAAGGATTTGTGGGTCATCCAGCACTCCTTCCTGTTGAATCATTAAGTCATTGTGGGCTTTGATTTGGAATGATTTGGCTTAACATAACATAACTCTGAACATTTAGAAACCAAGATACCACTGAAGGTGAGCACTGGGGGCCACGACCGAAGCTGTAGAAAGGAATTGTTTTATCTGAGAGAAACGTGTATTTGACAAATGGTATAGTAACCTGGGCTTAAAGAAAGGACAGCATGAAACCCATGAGACTAATTATAGGAGAGCATGCAAAATAATTCCCATTAGTAGAAAAGCAGCTTTGAAGAATGTTAATTTTATTCTGTGGGAGGTTGAGAAGAAAAGTTACTGAAAGCTAGTTAGCTTCCCTCTGTGAAATACACAGCTTCACAAACTGTAGTCCAGCCTGTTGCTGGAGGAGTGGGTCTATATTAGACTAATGCTTCTGCATTGCTAATAGAATTGAGGTAGGAGAGCTTCGATGCTTACATTCATGTCAGTAAGTCAGTGAGAGAAGAAAATGTGTTGGAATTCTTGATGTATTTTGGCTAGAAGTAGCTGCTGTTAGCGCATTTATTTAAAAAAATCTATAATTTGAGGCAGGGAGGAAAGCGGTGTACATGTTCAGAACTTGATGTTAGCATATAAAAATTGCCAGTGTGCATGCTGTCGTCATACAGATAGGTATTGTTTACTTGTAAAAAGAAATTAGATGCATCACTAAGTACAGAAGCTTATAGTCAATCATGCTGACACATCACAGTCATTATACATGCAATGATATTTATGGGTAAAGCCTGAAGACAGGGATACAGGAAATCTGTCCTCTGTTCCTAGTGCTTTCAAGGCCCTCTGACTTAACCTTGGGCAAAACTCCATTTTCTATAAGCAAAAGGAATAACTTTTCTTTATTTCAAGATCTTTTCTAATAACCCACTCATTTATTGTTTATAAGGCATTCTTATGAAGCTGTCCCACTTGTTGAAAAGCTCTTAAGTATGTGCGGATATATCCTTTCCTTTGTTGAATAAATGCCTTCTTCAAAAAGATTAATGCTCACAGTCTTTTTTTTTAAGACTAGGAAAGCAATAAAATTTCAGGGTTTTTTTAATAAAATGCAGGCCAACCTAAAACCGGAAAGGATCTTATATCTTAAGCAAGTTACTGTAAGACAAAAATGCAAATAATGAAAATTATGGTCATATTAGTTGTAATTAAAAAAAAATCATATGAAAACCAATGAACTTCATTCACAGAGCCTATTATTTTTAATCTTTGCCTTAGTAGAATTTATTAAGCAAACAGGCAGTCTACATTCATCTATCTGTTCTTATCTATCCGGATGGAGTAGTGTGCACTATATCACATCAGTTCTAGGAACTTCTGTCTTCCTTGTCTCATCTTTGCCTCCAACTCATTTTGTGCTGTTGTGATTGTGCCCATGTGAGGAAGCTGGGACTGGCAGGCTATAGTATGCCTGGTTGTGCTGCCTTAAAACTTTCTTTATGTCTTTGGCTATCATTCTTGTGAGTTTAATACTTGCCTAAGTTTACACATGGCATCATTTCTTGAATTCTGTTTCCTTCCCTCTGCCCAGGGCAACATAAACTTTTCTTGTAAAGTACAGGAAACTGGAAAGGTTGGTTAGGTTTCAGTGCCTTGTAGAATCTAAGCTACCTGTTCTTCCCCATTCTCACAGTTCTGTATCAGGCAAGAGCAAGTGAAAAAGAAAAGTGAGGAATCTTACTGAAAGGATAGTAGTGGATAAACAGTATGATTTGTGCACAGGTGTTGGGTTAAGGATCAAAGTTTTAGAATACCTAACTTACTGATCCAGGATATCTCAAAAATTACCTAGAAGTCTAGGCATACATAGAGTCTTCTTCCTCAACTACTTCATTATTTATTTGCTAATTTGACTGCTCTAATTATCAAAGATTCATCATAGTTTGTAAACCTTTTTTCAGATTTCTTCCTTAGCACTGGCTTTTAAGCACTGCTGCAGAACTGTACAATGCCAGTGGAGAAAATATCTGCAAACACTCAGAAAGGACAACAAAATCATTATGCAGACTAGACTTGTTCACAGCAATCTTGAGTTCAATGGTTCTGGCTGCAGACTCATACTCTGAATGTGTTCAACAGGCATACTATTGTTCATGTGGAAAGACTCTCCAAACAAATTCCGTATGTAAAATCTACTTTGAAATTATACTTCTGTAACAGTTTCTTCAAAGTGAAACTTTTTTGCATTGTGAATGTAGGAAAGATCATCCTGAGTTACAGTTATGACTATTAGAAAAGACTAGAATTGAAAGCTAAACTGACAGCATTCTAAATATTTTGGTGATAGCATTTTTGGGCGCATAGAAATAAAGCGGACACTAAGATTTTTGGACAAGTGAATAATTT
>VXAK01007211.1:0-12376 GCA_013399435.1 Arenaria interpres | reverse complement strand
TGCAACCTGCTCTGGGTGGACCTGCTTTGGCAGGGGGTTGGACTAGATGATCTCCAGAGGTCCCTTCCAACCCCACGTGATTCTGTGATTCTGGGGAAACAGCTCTGCAGGAAAGACGGCACAGCCTGCCGAAGCCAGAGCCTTCCCAACGCTTAAAGTCCATATTAAGACTAATTGATGCCATTTTGAACACGTTAATTAGCATAACAATGAACCCTCTGGCTGGTGCAAGGAAACACTTTCCTCCTAGCGCAGCGCAGGGAGATCACCCTGCGAGAGGCAGGACCAGGCTGTGCTGTGACCAGAATGACACTGACAAACCCACTGCTGCTGCTCCTCTCGCTTGCTCGGTCAATGTGGCTGAGAGGAAAGGATAAAACCTTGAAGACCACAAGGAACAATAAAGAACAAAGCTTGGTCATTCACTTTATGCTGAAAAGGTGTGCCTGTCTTAATATACATTCAATAAAAATACTGATACTATAAAAGTGTTTGCCTTTCCTTTGACACTAATTTAACTGGCACAGCTCTGAACCAATACCATTGTGCTCTCCATCTCCAGAACACGCAGTTGTCATTTGACCGCAGGCTGCTTTCTGTCCTACCCGAGGGGGAGGGACATCTGGCTGGCAGCACTGCCCCAGAGAGATGCTACGGGACTGTTGGGGAAATGCGCCCCTGAAAACCACGCAGAAATCTCTGCAGATTCCGGAATCAAACTCTGTCGCAGTGACTGATGCCTGAGAAACCGAAAGACACAAAACCGCCATTGAACATGCAAGAAATCACCAGCCCCATGTGCCTCCTCTCCACTACCCTGCTCACCTCAAATCCTCACCCATTTCAAAAGGCAGCCCACACAGTGCCTGCAAAACCCGAGAGAAACACTTCACACTCCTTCAGGCTCAGCCCTGGCTTTCCTGCAGCAAAGTCTCAGGCATCAGATTTTATAAAAATAACTAATTTAATTGAAAGGTACAGCAGCAAGGTCAGTCCAGGATGGGTGCCTCTGAAAAGGGAAGGACCTGTAACAAAGAAACCCCCAGGCAATTATACCCTTGAGATCTCTATGCCCGCTCCTTATGCACTGTTCACATGACTTTTAGTCCAATGGCGATTTTTGGTCTGGATTCTTCTTCTACCACTATATTGGATTCCTTTTCTGTCCCCAGGCTGGCTGTTGACTGCTCTTATTTTGTTGATTTGCAGTCTCTGCTGAGGGCTGAAGCCTCCTAATCTTCTGCTTTAAGCTTCTCGTGCACCTACGCTTGATGGCAGAACTGGGGGAACTCGGGGAAAACACTGCCAAAACATCAGTGTTATCATATTTTTTCTTATACGAAAAGACTAACCACAGGACTGTACCATCTGCTAGGAAAATTACTAAGAAAATTAACTCTTTTGTGGCCTAAAGGCTTCAACAAATCTAGCTACTAGATTTACCCAGCTAACCATGCTAGGTAAAGCTAAGCAAACAGCATAATTCACACCATATTATAACCCTAAGTAATTTATTGTAATTAAAACTTACTTTTTTGAGCTAAACAACTAATCTCTCTCAACATTCTATATCAATTAAGCAGTAAGCACATCAGAGCTGGCAGGGTTGTCCATTTCCCTCCCCTGTCAGTTATACTTTTAAAATTCACATAAACTGGTTTTCCACAAACCTACAGAACTCGTGCTAGCAGACACTGCTGCCGGATTCCCACTAAGAAATCTCTCTAGTGAGACCCCAGTATTGTGTGGAGGGAATGTGGGAAAGTAACAGAAGACTGGCAAGGAGGATTGCAAATCTGCTCAAGTGACTCGCACCTGGGGTACTGGGAAACACATATATCATACAAATTGTTGTTCAGTCTTAAAAGCTTGAGAGTAGAACATCTGCACTTAGATAACGTAAGTCTGGATGGACTCAGGGACATCTTATCTTGCCACCTGAGATTCCTGCCCTGTTGTTGAAGAAGATCAAAGCACAAGGGGAAGAACTATGCCTGCTCGAACCCTTGAAATACCAGATAAAGCAGGGAGTCTGCCTCCCTCACTCTTCCACGCCCTGCCTAACGAGGACTCTGCCTAACAAGGACTTCTATTCACTCCACCGTACTTGCGTCCCCTGCTTGCATGCCTCTACCTGGGTGTCGCTTTGGAGACTCTCCAATTTGTGAGGTATCAAGATTAAACTTGTTCTGTGCTTTTTATCTGTGGTTTTGTGGTTGTTCCTGCACCCTGCCTGCATCAGCTCACACAGGGAAAGAAAACAAGGATTCCAGGGTTCAGAACAGTAAACAGAGAGTGAAAAATCTGTGCCTGCAGCACCTACCAGGAAAGTAAATATCAGCCAATCTCCAAGTCTTTGTCTACATTCTGTATGAGCACTCATCTCCAGAAACACATTTGGTTTATGTTATCTACAGATATAGGCAGTCAGTACACAGACATGCACACTTTGGTTCTCAGCTAAATCAAGCCAAATTCTTTTTATTGCTTTCCCTCCTGGCAACTTTCTTTACTCAGCATTTTCCTAGGTGGCACCTGTATTGTGTCTATGTAATGTAATTAAGATGCATTTGCTGTGCGTCCATATGGGTGGGCTGTAAGCACAGAAAAAAAGTCCCACATTAGAACAGTGAAATGAGATCTCCTGCAATTAACCATCACACATTTGTTAGTACATAAAATATACTTAATTAAAACCAAAATAGCAAACACTAGACTGATGAAGTTTCATGTAGCAGAGATTTCACTTGGGTCTGGGCTGCAGCAGGCACCTGTCTGCACAAGGTGAACAGAAAGCACTTTTGGAGACCAGTAACTCCTCTAGAGGGTAATGCTGTCAGTGGTCAAAATCTAAGCTCTCAACAGCTACATCTAAAGAATTTGGAGCAAAAGAAAGTGCTATCTGGTTCCTTCAGCTTCAGGAAATCACTGTGGCAGATGACCAAACGTCCAGACCTTCAACTCATATGCCCAACATTTACTGCAGGAAGAAAGATATATCAGAGGAAGCTGTTCACAGATAGAAGACTTCATGCATGGTTCCTCACAAGTTTCTTTATGCAATTACTTTACTTTTCACTCCATTACAAGGGACTCCAAACCCTCTATTTCTGAAGGTCTTGTTCATTTGGGTTGTTTCTTCTTTGGTATTTCATCCGTGTCTCTTGCATAAAGTTTCTGAAGGCTGGTTCTTCATGACTCTCCTCAGTAACTGGGGAAGGAAAAAAAAAAAATCCACAGTTCAGCACTTCTGTGGCATTTGTTCTACTTGTGTTCCTGAAGAAAGCTAGAGTCAGGCTAGTCAGAGCAACACAAAGTCTATTTGATCTTAAAATTCATTACAAGGCAAAGGAAATACATTACAATCAATCTAGTTAATGAAATACAGAAGGTATTTCCTGACCAGACAGGCAGCTTTTAGACCAGATCAGATCCCTCATTCCCTTACCTTCATGGTCAATGTCATCAGTATCACTCTCCCTCTCTTCTTCCTCATCAAGAGTTCCTCGTGTTAGGATCAGCTCAGAGGGACCCATTGCAGAAGCATCATCAGACCCTTGAAGGGAACAGAAATGGCTATACATAAACCAGCATGCTAACAAGGAAGTTACCTTGTGTCCTGACCATTTCTATTTGCACATAAACACAGCAACTAATACAAAAGATACGGATTCCAAAGATATAGGACAGACTGCATCACCACCATACTCAACCTCATATAAGGCAACAGTTCAACCAAACACAGAGTTTTCTCATATTCTAATTTGACTGTTTCACCTTTTCTGAAGTATTTCACTGCTTTATCTACAAAGCAGGGTTTCTTCAGGTTTCTGTGACTGAAGAGCTAAGTCTGACCCATCCTACAGGAACTAAAGCCCCACCCCACTAGCATGAAGCTGCTTTCACGCTTTTGCTCTGAAGACAGAAAAACTATGACTATATGACTTCTCAAGGCAGACTCTTCAGACAAATTCTGTCATAAACTTATATCCTCCTAGTAACGTACCTGCAAGTGTGTTGCCCTGCATGCACACGCTGCCCATGTCCTTCCACAAGTGTTCCAGCTGCTCCCTCTTTTGCTTATTTTGAGCTTTCTCCTGTAGGTACAAAGTTACATGTGGATTCTGAATACATGTAAAACATCAGAAGAGTAATCTCACACAAAACAAGCAGTCTGTCCTTCAGCCAGGAAGCGGAAGTCAATAAGCAGGTCTTACATTACAACTGATTCTAACTAAGGTTGCGCAGAACTTTTGGATAAACATGCAGAGCAGCCTCATGCTGCAGCATGATGGACTTCAAGAACATTTTCAGTGGCATCAGGAAGCCAAACTCAGTGGAGCTGTGGCTGAAGAGAACTGTCGTCTGGACAGCAAGAACTCAAGGCGAGCAGAGCTACTCAGTAATGCAATTCAGTCTTCGTTATTAATTGTTTAAGTCAAAACAGTACACTTCACTGGTGTGGAAAGATACAGGGATATTCTCAACAAATCACTTTGGAAAATTGTTTTTTAAAAAATCTCTACCCTTCTGAATGGAAGACATAAAAATCTTTCCCAAACATTTTCTCACAATTTGCCCAAATAAATTATTAGCACTAAAAACCTGATCCAAATCTGTTTTACAAAACATCTTTATTTTTGTGAAGATGTGCCCACCAAAACTATGAAAATAGGGCAGATGGTGAGACAGCAGCTTTTCCACACTGAGTACAGTTAGTAAATGAAATGTCAGACCCTCCCAACACTGAGGCAATTGTGTGCATAAAAGTGACCCCAAGACACACTGCCCAGGTATACAATAGTTAAAAATACTTACCAGTGTTTTTCTCAGGCGCTCATATTCTGGGCGATATTCTCTGAAAAGATAAATGAAGAGAGTGCATTCAGGCTGAACATTAAGTAAGAATCATCTTGGAGGTTTGTTCCCACCCCAACAAACGTTTTCTGTAGGCTTACATGTTTGAGAGACGTTTCAAGAAGACTAACAGTACTCTTTACCCAGATTCGGATTCTGAAACCATCGGATGCAAAATAAGCAAACCTTTCTCACACTGTCTTGTTGGATAAGAAAACCAGCTCGACTGAGGCAGTCATTTCACTGCTATACCTAATCAGCAGATTTATCACTCTCCTCTCTGCCAGTACTTTGCCTCCTAAGACAGTTAAACGGGATCTCATATAGAAAGACTGTTCACAGACTTCCAAACTGCAGTAACACTATGGGACCTTTGAAATTTTCTTTTATGAAGTAAGGATAAAGTGGATGTGGACATCGTCCTCTTAGAGTCATGGAATGGTTTGGGTTGGAAGGGACCTTTAAAGAGCATTTAATCCACTCCCCTTGCCACAGGCACAGGCGTCATTCACTAGATCAGGTTGCTCAGAGCCCCGTCCAACCTGACCTTGAACGATTCCCATGATGGGGCATCCAGNTTTCTTCACAGCAGAGGGGCTCCAGCTCTCCGGTCATTTTTGTGGCCTCCTCTGGCCCCGCTCCAACGGGTCCGTGTCTGTCTCGTGCCGTGGGCCCCAGAGCTTGACACGGTGCTCCAGGCAAGGGACCATGAGAGCAGAGTAGAGGGGAAGAACCACCTCCCTCCACCCGCTGGCCGTGCTTCTGTTGATGCTGTCCAGGATACAGTTGGCTTTCTGGGCTGCAAGCGCACATTGGCAGCTTAAACGAAACCCTTAACTGGGGTTTCATTATGTAGGTAATGTATGCCAGAATAATTTTTAGATTATGTGGTGAAACTCCTCAGCACCTTAAAGAATGTTGAGACACATTTGCGGGGCAGGGGAAGCACAAATAATACCCTGTCCAGATATTCCCAGGCCCCTCACAGAACCATCAAACCATCAAAGACCCATTTCTACAAGCCTAGAGAAGCACAGAGGCACGGCGACGGGCAGGGAATCCAAGTGTAGGACTTGAGGAAGGGATAACCTATCCCGGCTCCTCCCAGGGCTATTCCAGGAGAACCATGAGCCCCACAATCCAGGCGTGAAACCCATCACCTGCCTCATCGGGAGCTCTCTGGATCACCTTGTGAGTACAGAAGGGTGGCTGCCCAGGGGTGGGATGCAGGGAAAGAGCATATGGGGATAGCACAGGATTTATTATGGGATGTTTCGGGGAAGACCAAAGGTGGGAAAATAGAGGGATTAAATTAAGGAGATCTGGGAAGGAACAATTGTGGGAAATAAAGGGCTAAGGGAACAAAAGGGCCTCTCTGCATGTAGGCAGAGACTAGGCAGCAGCATAGTTGGGGGCATGCCCAGGCCAGACTAATCAGACCTGGGAGCATGAAGCTGTGGCAGCTTCTCTCTATATGTCCAATTCAGCACAATATATTTATCTCTAACAATAATCTGTGGTCTGGTTTAGATACTGTCAAGTAATCTAAGTTACTGGATTTGCTTTCTAATGTTATAGAGCAGCCTGGCAGTATTTCATTGGGAGGAATCCAAGAAGGAACAAATTCTCAAAGAATTACTGAATTTCAACTTGCTTATCTATTCAGTCTGCCAAACCGATCTGCTAGCTTCCTGAGGACAATTGAAACCTTGACCATTGTATGGAATCAAAGGAAAAAAAGTGACTTCACAGATTTGCTGGCAGACAGCTTTTACTTTTTCACTGTACAGCTAGCACAAAAATTCACCACTGAATAGTTTCTTTTGACCGCTGCTTTTAATGCTGACTCTTGCACTTGAGTTTACTAGAAACCCTCAACTACCTTGGCTGTGAAAAGCAAGCAGTCCCTCAAATCAAAGGAGTGGGCTCATGAACCATTAACTCCAGCAAGTATTCACTGAGTCAGGGACCAAAGGGTATCACCTTACCTCTCATATTCATCTACAGCGTTAGAAAGCTGAACAAAAAAATCATCCAGGCCTGTGCCAAGCACAGCAGAAACACCAACCACCTATAAAAGAAAATCATATACCAGAACTGAAGAGTAACTGAGCCAAGTTTTTAGGTAACTGATGGATGATCAAAGCTGGAAAGACTAAGCAGTATTTTTAAAAAACCAAAACCACAACTAAAAAAAAAAAAGGAGGGGGGGGAATCCAATAAACCCATTTAATCATCTCAGTAGCTTAAGAGTATGCAGTAATACTTCTGCTTCTGTCATTCCTACTTTCAACTTCTTTCTCCACCTGCCATTAATGTCTGCTACCTCCAGTTTTTGGTTTGTTTTTGTTTGTTTTCTTTCTCTCTCTTATTTAACTCAGGAACCTGGGTTTTCCTGTCTGTTCTACAAATTTCACCACAGGGGGAGGGAAACAACAGTTAAAAAAAAGAAAATCTGACTCGGCACCCACACTTGTACCTCCAATCTCAATACCCCACAAAAAACATAGCTAAGACAGTACAATGCCTAAACATAATGAACAAGATAGGGCAATTCATAAGAAATATCAAGTCTTTCTTCTGGTTACTCTGTTGTTGTTACTAATCCAAGTTCTCATTCTGAACCTAGTATTATAAGCAGTTAGTACGATTGCTGCAATAGCAGTGTACTTGAATTAAAGAGCAAAATAGACCACAAGAATCGACCTTTTGCCTCTGAAGTTCTGTCTAATACTTTGTATTTAGCTGAAGAGTATTTTTAAAAGTACCTAATCCACCCCCAGAACAGCAAGAGATGGAGAATTTAATCAGTTACTATGGCAATACACTCAAAATGCACATCTGCTTTGTAATTTGAACTTGTCTGTCATTTCACTTCCGGCCAATTGTTCTGCTTTTATTAAATCAATTATATAAAAATACCTTTAAGACTATTACTAGCCAGTAGTTGGTGACCCTTAAGAATCTTACACCCTCTAATGAAAACTCTCCCTCTTATTCATTAGCAAGACAGTCTTAACTACTCACTTTCAAATCTCAGATTTTTCCAACAGTCCTGCATTTTGTCAATAGTACTGTAAATATGCAGACAATCAAGCATTCCAAAGGATTTTAGGAATTAGTCTAGGCACTGTGTCAGTACATATTAATATATATCACTGCATTTAAGTACAAGTTGCCTTCTGCTCTATAATCTGCTGCATATGTCCCACACTTACAGTATTTTTGGTTTGGCTAAATTATCACTATCTATATGAATAGAATAATTTCTTCTTATTGCCTTTCTTGGAATATCCATAAAGCCATTTGCTTGCTTTTTCTTAAGTAAAAGCCAATAAAAACACAATTAGCTGAACCCTTTTAGCAGAGACTATGGGATCATTAACATCCTCCAACATACAGTATTTTCAGAGAAACTGAATGAATTTGTCCTCTCAAAACCTGGTAAGTGGAAAAAAACCCACTTTTTCTTGTGTCAGCAAATATACAGGGTATGTGTTTGTTTGTTTGTTTTTGAGACTCTTTCCCTTCTTCCTACATAGTAAATTGCCTAACTACACTTGACACTTTCAGAACAAGTTATCTCAGATGGGAGACACTGCATCACAGAACGTTACCTCTTACCAGCCTATCTTAGCTTTCTTCTGATGATTAATCACAATTCAGTATTAAATGATTCAGGCTGCCACTCAGTGTAAGAAGCAACTTAAGTTACTTTATGTTTAAATGAGCAAATCCTCACCCTCAATGCAAGGCTCATCAACAGATTCCAGTTCAAAAGGGCAGTGCAAAACCCTTTTACAGAAGACAGAATAGCTGCAGTTGGAAGATCTCTCTGGAGATCATCTAGTACAACCTCTCCTCCTCAAAAAGCAGGATTAACTGGAATAGGCTGCTCAAGATCTTGTCTGAGCGTGTTTTGAGTACCTCCAAGGATGGAGACCCCACAGTTTCTCTGGCCTATCTGTTCCAGTGCTCAACGAGTAAAATTACAGTTATTCTTTTTTTCCTCTTCTGTTTAAACGTAGCTTTCTGCATTTCACGTCGTGTCTGTTGCCCCTTCACTGGGCACCACTGAAAAGAGTCTGCCTCTGTCTTCCTTACTTCTTCCATCAGGTATTTATACATTAAATAACATCCCTCTTGAGCTTTCTCTTCTCCAGGCTTTTATGAGAGGTAGTAAACAAAGATTCTTACCTTCAGCGAACTGTAAAATTCATCTAGCACTAAACTCATAGAACGAGTCAGATTACTGACATAGGATGTCTCTTGATTCAGGGCATCCTGAAAAGTCTCAAAGTCCTGCATCCATTCTACTGCAAAACTGTGGTCAATTATGTCAGTCTGGAAGGAGAAAAGAAAACTTTCAGAAGTAATAATGATGAATCCTTAGCCTTAGGCTGTTAAGTGGACAAAAAAAATTTCCACTTTCAACTTACTTTCAAAATGCTCATCTTTTAAAAATATTTAGCCCTGGTCTGATATTTTCCAAGCTCTGTTTTTATCAAACTAACTATTTGAATACAGAAAGAGAAGACAAACAACCACTACTCCAGTTTTAAGAAAGCACCTTCAAGAAAACAATTGGAAGTCTAAAGGCTTCTATGGTTTACTGGAAAGGGGCATCCAAAAATTGCCTACCATACAAGGAAGTTTAAGTTCTAAATACTAGATCGTATGACTGAGGCCAGACATGAACAGTCCTCATTGAAGATCCCATCCTTTCTTGACTGGCTTGGGGGTCAGCGGGGAGAGCCACTTCCACATTGGGTAACAGCCTACAGGATCTTTATAAAAAGTGAACTGTGCTCTGACCTGAAGAAGTTATAATCTAAATTCACTGCAAGACAATGGACACTAACAGCTGAGCTGGTTCAATAATTTTATATGGATTACTACGTAAGCAGACTATTAAAGAGTTTTATAAACATATCTTTCCACATGTGTATCCACTATTATCACAATATAGAGGTGTCTAGAACCCTGATATATCTCATTTTCCAGCACCAATAGGAAGGAGGAAAATAGATAAAGGAAGTATTGCCTAGCATTACTCAAAGAGATTTGAGACAAAACTGAATCCATCTAGGGTCAAAGCCTGACTATTTAGAGTTAGCTTGATTAAATTCTATAAATAAAATTAAATCAACTCTACAAATTGCTTTTTCCCCCCCTCTGCAGATCTTAACATTCCTTAACTCTATGTGTTTGTCACTGCACATATATCAGTTCATTGGGATTCTACCATTCTTATTAAGAGTCAATTTTTAAATTCTCGTCAAAAATTCTTCAAGTGCTGTTGGCTTTACTTTTTACTAAAGGCTAAACAACCAACCAAAACGAGGTTTAGTTATGAATCCTAAGCCTTGGGCCTATCTTTCCTTACCTGTACTGATGAAGTTCCATTTCTTTTAAAAAATGTTTTTTCTTAAGAGAGAATGATTTTCCTAGCTCATGACTTTTTCTATGGAAAAAGCTTAACAGCTTATTCTAAAATTGCTGTCTAGAGTTAGAAAGAAACCAATGCTAAAGTGAAAACTTGCTAAGTAAGAAAGCAAAGACATGCATGGTTTGGGTCACTGGGAGATGTGTGTAGTTGGACTACATCAGACACTAGTCCTACTCGGCTGGTGCGAGATAAAATTTCACATTCAAAGCATGTGTTTTCTAGAGGAAGCATATGGGATATACGTGTGCGCACAAACAAAGCCTTCTATGCTGGGGAGCAATTCCTTGAACACAAAGGATGTCTCTGGGGAAGAGGAAGAGTATTCACACCAAAAATCTAATAGGATTCTTTTAATATGTGGGGTTGTTATGTTTAAAGAGGCTAGCTCTTAAGTTCAAAAGCATTCCTTTAAGGCTACGAGCACCTTACGCAACAGTGGAGGTGTATTCTTAGGCTAGTGACTATCTGCCTTCTGGCAAATACTGGCATTTTTCTACTGTCACTGACCAGGACCAAACATCTTTTGTGAAGTTCTGCCTCCTACTCTACGTGGGACTCCTCCCTCAAAACAGGTAGGTGTTACACAATTCCCACTCTGAGTCATCAGCCTGCGGCTGAGTAGAAATAATTAACGATTAAGATGTTGGAGGAAGCAGGGGACTATAAGAGCGGATTCAATAATGAACTTACCCTTATGTTACAAAGTTAAGTTTCCTTCTAACCTAGGGTTAAAGTGCAAAACATTTTTCAATTTGTTAGTATCTTCTCTAACTTGAATGTTTAGGTGTAACTGCCCATCCCCGACTCTTCTTGTGCATTTGTATCCCACAGTAAAGACCTTTTTAGATTCAGTTTTCGGCCTGCAGCTCCCTCTCAGCCCCTCTTTTCTAAAAAAACTTATCATTGTAGTGAGACAAAGACACTACAGCAAAGCAAGCTAAACAGAACAACGTTCCACTAGGACACAGAAACCATAGACATAGAAACCATAGCTTTAACTTACTTTGTTCATTACAACAATGAAAGGTAGCTTTGTCTTGTACAGGATACTGGGGACAAACACACACAAAAAAATAAAAATTAATTTAAATCTCACCAGAATAGAAAACAAGTTAACCATAAGGCAGACAAGACTTGTGCAAAACAATACTTTTGACTTAAAAAAAAAAATTATTTTCCTCTGCATCAATCAGAATGTAATTTTCTTGCTTACCATAGATGAACATACCCCCCCAAGATGTAAGCGCATGCATATAAGATATAAAATCTCCTTATAGACACCCAGTTGACTTTGATTACTCTTTGACTCTCAGGTCCCAGTTTTTACCTCTCTTTGCATTTTCTAAATCTTTTGACTCAAATCTTAGTTTCTGAAATATTATTTGTGAATTAAGGAATGAATTCAAATAATTCACATGTATAAAGCAAACCTACCTTGAAACATGAGCTTACATATTAACTTCACTGTATAGATTCTAGCACCTTTTGCTCAACACTACTGTCAGAAAATGCAGTAAGTGATAAGACACATTTTGCATACTTCTATTACAGTGATACAGCTTTTGGCCTAGCATTGATAGGTTTTTTGAAAAACTTTTAATATTTACCATGACTTATGACAACTCTAGAGATGTTTGTCTTTACATAGCTATTTAGTCCCTGGTTTAACATGAAAGAGAACAGACAAATCCATGTACGAGGAGGAAGACAACAAATCAAGAACTCTATGCTACGCTGAGCTTCAAACAAATCTTGACAAATCGCTGAAAAGTATTAATAATATTTAAAAAATAGAACAAAATATTATGTGTTTACAAGAAGGAGATTAAATGAGGCTATCTTCGATAAATGATTTTATTAGCAACAGGCAATGTATTATATCTGATGTAACTAGCCTTCATCATACTAAGGCTCATAGATAATTTAATGCTGTCAGCGGGAGTTTTGACCAATGACAACTTGACCCAGACGTCCACTGGCACCTAAATTATTTTGCTTATCCAATGGGAAAACCACAAAGACAGCAAATAAGCAAAACGACAGAATGTGGACACGAGGTGGCAATGTGCG